>RJWM01006799.1:0-81988 GCA_004363535.1 Dasyprocta punctata
CACGAGGTTCACATTCTGGTTCATGACAGCAATGTGCAGGGCAGTCTGACCTGGACAGAGAGAGCTGTCATCCTGGATCTGTCACCTGCCCATTTCCTACAAGGGCACAGCAAACTCATACCCTGAACCCCTTGTAGGAGCTCTCTGACAGTCCTCATGCAGACTTTTGCCCAGGGCTCCACAGAGTGGCCAGGGATAGAGGACCACTGCTCCCTGCCCAGCTCATTGTTCTCACATCTCCACTATTGGGTACCAGGAGTCTTGCTATCAGTCACTCTACTGTCCCCATGGGGGAAAGACATGGAGCTATATCCTCAGGAATCATGTGAAGATTGGAAGGAAATACAAATAGCTCAAGGAAATCATGGATGCTCAAAATATAGAGCAGGACTATTGACTCATGAGAGCCTTTCCTCCTGACTATTATTTCACCAAGCCCACATGAAAAAGTGGCAGCAGACCTTCCCATCCCCACTGAGGGCTACCATGCAGCAACCTCACCGACAAATGGCTCGCAGAGAGTGGGCTCCGTGACCAGGTCAGGGGCGGCCTCCATCAGCAGCATGGCAGCCTCCAGGTTGTCATAGAGGGCTGCTACATGCAGCGCCACCTCCCCCAGGGCTCCTGGAGTGGAGTAGGACAAGGATATGAGGCACTTCCTATAGTCCCTCAGGGAAGGGGTGCCTGGCTCTAGAGATACCTTCTAGTTTCACTTTCAGAAACCCACTTGGTCCTGGGTAGGGGAAACTGGTCCTTCTGCCCCACCTCTATCCCATTACACTCTGCTCTCACCTCTTTGTCGAAAGTCACAGCTTTGATCCAACAGAAGTCTCTTAAGAGTACATAGGTCATTTTCTTTGGCTGCCTGAAGCAGTGGAGACTCCAATATCCTGGGGGAAGGTGAGCAGAGGTCAGGTAGAGACTGTCACAGAGCAGCCATGAGCGGAGGGGAACAGAAGCGTCAAACTGAGAGAGACAAGACTCTCACAAATAGTGCAGTAAAAAGTTGGCTTTGTCACTCTTTAGTGCCCAGGCTCCAGGGAGTCATGGGAAACTTGGGTGTGGGCAGGTCTCAGGGATTCTCTGACCTTCCCTGTGCAAGCAGGGCCACCCTGGGGACTGCTGCAGCACAAAAAGGAGACCTGGAGACAGGGTAGCACTGTGGGTTCTCCTAAGTGTTGCTGTTGGAACTGTTGGTTCTCCTGGAGGAGCTTGTCATGCTGGCTCCCCTGATACAAACTCAGCTGTTATCATTTGGGGAGCTTGGGACCTTGTCACTGAGAATGATTGCAGCTCACTTCAGGGGAGCTTTAGTCCTTACTTTGAGCATCGCTTCCTGGCTCCAGAGGGGAAGATGATGCTGGTTAATCTCCAGAGGAAGTTTGTCATGCTGGCTTCCTGATATGGATTCAGCTGTTCTCATCATCAAAGGAGCTCAGGATCTCATTGTCGCTGAGGATGGCTCTGGTACTTTTCAGAGGAGTCCTGGTCCTTATTTTGAGCGTTGCTTCTTGGCTCCAGTACAGAACCCTTGGCCTGCTGGCACAGATCATTTACCCACTGGCATAGACATTTTAGCTTCTACCACTGACCTTTGGGCCTTCCCAGCACAGATCCATGGGATAGACTTGCATGGGTCATTGTCGTGGGCTCTAGGTTTTCAGTTGAACTCATGCAGGTTATTGTCATGGGATCCAGGACCTAGGCTAAATTTTCTAGGTCTTTAGTGTTGTGGACAGATTTCCTGTACTTTCTTTGTATTTGACTCTTTGGATGATCATTATAAATAATACTATAAGTTATGTGTCCTGTATGTAATTGTTCTCTTTGCAAGTCCTGACTACAACAAAATTGTGACCAGGAGTAGGCCTTGAACCATGCGAACTTATGTCTGCTGTAGTGATTGACTGATTGTGTCAACTTGAGACATTCCGAATTGGCTTAGCAATTCTACACCCTAGGGTGTATAAGACCCACCCTCGGGTGGCTTATCTTCTGGATGGTATAAAAGGGAAGGAGGAAGGAAGGATGAGGTTCCATTCTTCAGAGGAGCTTCAGTTTTCGCCTTCAACTTGGATGTCATCTCCTGGTTTCTAGTGCAGACTTTTCAGCTTCTGCCTTGGATCCTTCAGACTTCCAGCATTGATTCTTCAGCCTTCTATTGCAGACCCATTGTCCTACTGGTGCGGAGTTGCATGGGATACTGCAGTGTACTCCAGACCTTGGATTGAGCCCTTCAGCCTCCAGTGTTCAGACACCCTCCGCATGCTTCCTCATCTGACTCTGCGGCTGATCATTGTAAGCCAATCTTATAATTTCTTATACATTTGTATATCTTGTGTTATATCTGTTTTCTCTGGTAAAAACCCTGACAAATACAGTAAGGTACTTAATAGGAGGCTCCATTCCTGATTCAAGAGGGCCCAGGTCTGGACATGTGGTGAGGAGGTCCCTGAGAAGAAGTCCTCATTGTGGACCACTTTATCTGACCACTTTATCTGTTTCAGGATCTTGGGGAGGGGGACCAGGGGGAAGGAGGGGAAATTATTGGTATCTCAGGCTCCCAGGTCTGCAAAACCTGCTCTGTGTATCCAAGCAGAGTTCAGAGATCAGAGCAGTGGAGATACCCAGGGCTGGCTGATAGAAGTTAGGAAACTCATGGATCTTCTGAGCTACTCAAGCTCCATGTGCTCTTTGGGGCTGTTTAGATACACATCCTTCCTGGATCTGAAGAGTGTGGGGTGTGCTATGGCCCCATGTCTCTTCTGGACTTTAACCTTAGCTGTAAGGCTCTAAGCATTGTTTCTAACTGAGAAGGATCGGCAGTGGGCTTCTGAGGGTTGAGGTGGTCATTCCACAGGTCCTCTGTAGGTTAATCTTTGCCTCCGCCTCTACTGAGAGCCTAGCAGAGAAGGAGATAAAGCTGAAGCCTCTCTTGCTAAACAGGCAGTGTTGGCCCCAAAGTAAACACAGATTTTGGTAAATTGAGGGTCATGGGACACTGCTGAACAGATAGGAAGACATGATGAGTGGTACCCCTGATGTCTGGTACCCCCACATTTCTCACTTCAGTGAACAGAGGCCAGTGAGCAGTTTACCAGTTGAGAAAGCAGGTTTGTGTCCCAAGTAATTCCCTGAATAGAGACCTGCAGGGCGAGCAATCTGCCAGCCCTCAGTCCCACTGTACCCTGCATCCCTTACCAGCCCAGAGTGGTCAGCACTGGATTCAGAGTTTGGCCCCTAGTCAAAGCCCTTGTATCTCTTACCCTTTTATCTTCAGAGGGAGGTCCAGAAACCAGCCCTGTTGAAGACCACCCTGGTCCCACTCTAATGGAGGTGGGGAGGTTAAAGTCCCATTGCAGGCCAGGGTGGAGGCTACTGAGCAAGTAGAGCACCTACCAGGAGAAGGGCTCAGTGCAAAACATGAAGGCAGGACCCCTGCTCAAGTTTATTACGAATTTCAAGGTAGGAACAGCAGGACACCGAGCCTTGCACACAGTACTCTGAGGCACAGATGCTCAAGTCAGTCATGGCTGTCTGTTCCTTTCACCCCAGCTGGCTCCTGTGGGAGGCAGGTCCCTCATATTCCACCACGGAGGCTGTCCCTACCCACACTACTCTCCCTGGGTCTGGGCCTCGGGCCTGAGCCATGGCATAACCAACATTCATTGGAGCAACCACATCTGAAATAACACTGCCCCTGGAGTTCAACATCCTCAGCACCTGACACTCACAATAGTACCCACAAGAGAAAGAACTGTGATCATAGTCTCAGTTACTTGAGAGACTGAGGTCAGAGAGTTACAAGTTCAAGCCCACCCTCAAAAACTTCGCAAGACCCTGTCTCAAAGTAAAATACAGCGTTGGCAATGTAGCTCAATGATAAAGCAGTTCCTGGACTTGCATGAGGATCTAAATTTCATTGCTAGTACTGCAAAATAATAAAATCATTTAAAAAGGAAATGCACAGAAAAGGAAAGAATGAATGGACAAAACTGAACTCAGGACTCTCCCATATCAGTTAGGTTGTCCTCCCCAGCTGGTCACCTCCAGCCAGGTGTTACACAAACAAATTTCTCCTTCCCTTTCCCCAAGTGGTTTCATGCTCTTTCTTCCACCAAGTTTCCTGAAGAAAGGGCCCTTTGAACCCTGGAGGATCGGTTCCCTTCCCCAGCAAGCTGCTCTCCTGCAGCCTGACCTTGCCTGCCCTCCCCACCCTGCACAGCTAGTTTCTTTCTTTGGATCCTTTTTCTACCTTCTTCCAGCAGGAAGACAGCTGCCAACCTGGGCTGTCACCCTGCCCCCTGTCTGTTCATAGGTATTCAAGATCTCCCCTTGTTATCCAACCCCAACCCACTAAAAGGAGACCAGCTGTGGCACTGCAGCAGGTAGCTATCTGGGTGACCAGCCCTGAGGTCCAGGGTGCTACATCAGGGAACCAGCCTGTGGGTCAGAAGGTTAGGGACTGGCACATGGGCCTGTTCTTGGCAGCCTACCTCTTCTGCTGCAGCATGTAGGCCTCATCCAGCTGCTGGTCCCTGTCTTGCTGTCTGACCAGCCAGGAGCTTAGAAGTTTCTGGAACTGGATCCAAGGTCCTTTAGCCCCCATGTCTCTGGCACTAACTGGGAGGTGACTGGAAGTTGGTAAAAGGAGCAGGTGGAGAAGGCAGCAACTGAGAGGAAGCCAGATCTGCTGGATCAGGCCCCGGTGAGTATGTCTCTCCTGTGATATGTATGCGGTGTGGGTTATGCAGAGTGACTGTGTTGAGGGACTGGCCACCCAGCAGGGGGAGAGGCACTTTCTCTGGAGGGGGAGGTGCTCTTTATAGAGCACAGCCTGGGGGCACAGGGCTTCAGGAAAAGAGAGAGGGCAAGGGAGGGACCTACTGGTTTCCTGGTAGTGGGCTGGGGAGCCTGTGATTGATTGGGAAAGGCTGAGGGTGGGCAGAGGAATTTGGAGAGGAAGCAAGGACAAAGGCGGTCCCTCATGCAAGGACTGTAGGGTGTAGGACTCAGGAAGTCCAGACCTGCAGCTCCGGGACCAGGTCCACCCTGGTTTAGCCCTAGCTGTTTCCCCTTACAAACTCAGATGAGAGCTCTGCATCCCAGTTTCCCAACCTCTAAAATGGGAGTGACCATCACACTGTTCCATCAAAGTGAATGTAAAGTGTCACTTGTTTCAAGAGCTCACCAACTGTAGATTCTCCTGCCATAGATGGGCTCTGAACTCCCCAGTACTTGCTTCTTTGAGCCCCACAGTTTGACCTCAGCCTTTTAGTCACCTCTGTCTGTGACCCTGTAGCCCCTCAACAAACCCAATTCAAAGAAGGGTGTCTGAGTCTCCCCTCCCCAGGCCACACTCTCTGTAAAGAGACCTGACTCCCTGCCAGTTTCTGAATCCAAGCAAAGCCCACTCTCAGGTACCTGGAGAAGCAGATCCTAGGAAACCCCCAGGTGGCCCTGAGTTTCCATGAAGTTGAACAGCAGGAATTGAGCAGAAGTAGAGGATAAAGAAATCTTGAGATTTTTTTCCCAGGGATGAGACAAAGGGAGTAATGAGTAAAGACAACAGCGTTATGCCATTTTATTGTGTGACAACTTATCATTCTGATTGTTTTCAAAAAGGGGCCTATCAATACTATCAAATTATAGCCATTTAATGAATCTGTGAGGCCAGTGGAAACAGTGAAAGCATTCTTTGTCTGCTGAATGAAAGGGCACAGAGAGGATGTGCAATTGACCAGAACTCCAGGGCTGTAGGTAAGACGGAAACTGAATTTAAAGTTGAGTTCCCCGCCTCCAGTAAGTCCCTTCCCAGATCTTGTTCTTTGGGAAACTTCTGGTCATAATGTTGTGAGAGACTTGGGTAAGGATATTCTTGGGATCCTCCCTTTGGGCAAGAGGTTTTTGGGAACTGGAGCCTGCCTCCTTCTGTTTCTGTAAGAAAGAAAACTTTGCCCCAGAGATTGAGGAATGGACAAAACAACCTTTAGAGAAGGACAAGAATTGAAAGGGAAACAAACAAGGAAAGAAAAAGGAAGTGTCTGAGACAGGGAGGACTAGTGTTCTCACCTAGCCAGTGGGGAGGGGTCACCTTGTGGGAAATATTTCTGCCTCCCCGGGGGTTGGGACTGTGTGGGTGGTAATGGTCCCTGAAGCCTAGGGATTTCCAGTCTAAGAAAACACAGGAGCGATAAGGTTGAGATGCTGGTTGTAGATGTGCTGATAAGTAGGGGGCAGGCCAGGAAAGGAGCACTGGACCCATAAAGCTAATCCTCCAGGGGGTGGGGGTGGGGAAGGGTGGCAGAAAGAGAACAGCCTGGTCACAGCTGCATTGAGCAGGTGTACAGGGGGTCGCCATCAAGGGCATTGGCCACAAGTCTGAGTTGAAAGAATGGGAGATCCACTCTTCTGGCTCCCATCCATGGATCTTCAGTTTCTCCCTTGTCTTTTTCCACCCTCCTTGTCCTCTGCAGTGGGAGGGGCATGGATAAGTAGCCTGGGTGGGGCGCAGGCTGGCCCACCCTTCTCAGCTGGTAGACCAGAGGTTTGCATCTCCCCTTCCTCTCTCCTCAGTCTTCCCCTCCTCCACTCACCTTGACAACAGCCTACACTGCCATCCTGTCCTCCTTTCGGCTCCTCTCCTTTTACGCAGTCATCCCCTACTAAAGTTCATCTACCTACTGCACCTGTCTCCCCCAGGTAGCAGCTACCAGGGGAAGCTTTAGAGCAAAGTGTGGCCAAGTAGGGGAGCTGGGGGCACCTCGCTCCATCATCAGGTCCTAGGACCAGCACAACAAAGCAGCCTGACCCCTGCATTCCTTCGTGGTAAGGAGGAACAGAAAACACACTTGTATTTCAATTTGTAGAGAGTACACTGTCATCCCAACTACCCATGTGCATTTAGGAAAGTGACCCAAACAATAATGGTGATTTTCTTTGCATCATAAATTGTTAGCCATTTAAAAATATTTTTCTCTATTTTATGCTTTTGCAATAAGACAAAAATTTTAAGAAATTACTGGTTTCCTGCATGAATTCACATCTTTGGTCACTAGGAGTCAGGAAGGTGCCAGACAGGGAAATGGAAGTGACAGTGGTCAGTACAACCCGGTTCTGTCAGTATCAGCTGCCCCTCCCACAGCTGCCCTCTCCATTCATATCTACAGAGCTCAAGGTGGCATCTCCTTATGCCAGGGAAATGAGAGGCTCCTCCTACAAAATAGCTAAGAGGAGATTAAAGATTTTATTTTTTCCATTCATGCATCTTTCTCTGGATCTGCAGGTCAATGGGTGCAAGGCAGGGGTGAACAGGGTCAGTACCTACTTGAAACTTTCCTCCCTATCAAATGCCCTTCTCTACCATCCCCAGGCCCCTGCCACCTGCTTGGATCACCAGGAAGTATATGAAAGCCAGTGCCTGCTGTACTGCAGCACATCTGTGAGAGTGGGTAGCACCCCTCCAAGGAGTCCCGCCGTGTACGTCCCTCTCTGCAGCTCCCTCTTGCAGGGAGACCGTGTGTTTCTGCACACCCTGGGCCATGCACGCATGTTTCACAGACAGCAGCAGAGGTGTGAGCAGCTTATGACCGTTCCTTTCTCATTGTCCCACCTCGAGCAGCCCGTGTCTCTCTCTCTCGTTTCCCAGGGAAGGTCAGTCACCCTGTGCACCCACCCACAGACCCCCAGACTTTGCTGCCACGGCAGGCACTGGGGCACTGAGGCAGGCTTTCCCCAGATTCATGGCATGGGAGCCTTACTCCCTGCCTCTCCAGCAGACTAACTCGCTGCTCCCCCAGCAAGGAGCCTGGAGAGGAGTCTGCAACACTCATGGCTGAGCATATAGAACATTCCAGATAAAAGACAACAGTGATTCAGCCTGGAGGTGCAAGAGGGCAGAGGGTAGGAAAGGAGAAAAACAAGGGCGGTGAGGATATAGAATGGCCCCTGCTTGGGGGCAGACACGCGCCTCTGTCTCTGTGTACTTGGTATGCGTGTCTCTCCTGGCTTCGTCTCTGTGTCTCTCTTCTCTTTTTTCTCTCTGTGTCTGTCTCTCTTGCTCCTCGTCCCTCTGTCTCAACCTCTGTGCTACGTCTCTCTGTCTCTCTCATGCACACACACAGCTTTCTCACCCTCGCTCAGTTCCACCCCATCCTCTGTTTCTGACAGACCCAAGTTTTCATGTCAAGCACCAGGCAAGCCCAGCACATGAGGATCTTTATTTCTGCTTCATGTCTGAGAATGCTCCCTATAAGTCCCCCTCTTCAGAGAAAGTCTGCATGGAATACTGGGAAGCTGCCATCTTTATATACAAAAGTCCAGATTGCAGATCCCACTCTGCCTGTGGGCAGTGGTGTGGTCTTTGTGAGAGCCATTCTTCTGTGAACCTCAGTTTCCTCATCTGTATAATGGGTACAGAGCTCTATTACTTTGGAGGACTGGTGACCCTGGAGTACATGTGACAGTAATAACAGATGACTCATGCTGGCCATCCTAGAAGCCTCTGCCATCCCCTGCTGGCCCCCTCCACCTCCTGCCTGGCCATGGAATGCTCTAGTGAGCTGGAATGAGGGTCAGACCTGTGGCTGTGATGTCACAGAGCACATGAAGTCAGAGGCTTAATGGAAAAGAAGAGACCAAAACAGCACTGGGCAGGGGTAAGGACTGGGACACGGAGTGGGCAGGAGCCTGCTGGGCACTGGGAGCAGGGGCCAGAGGCGCGGTGGGTGGGCAGCCCCATGACTTCCCTGGGCTCCCAGCCCTGCAGGGCAACGTTCCTGGCTGCCATCCTGCTGCTGCTGCTGCTGAGGGTGAAGGTGGTGAAGACCCAGCAGGGCAGCCCAGGCCCAGAGGAGAGGAGCCTGGAAGAGAAGACGCCCCCAGCGGGTAGGTGGGGAGGTGGAGGCGAGTCTGGAGAAAGGGCTGCACCTGTTTGAGGTCAGGTCCTAGGCGGCTGATTAGGGGAGGGTGGCTCTCAGGTGGGTCTGGGCTATGGCAGACCACGCCAGGTCCCTGTTATCATGGAGGGTGACAGGAGGGTGTCATGTGAAAAGGTCTGGAGCAGGAGCCCATCACCAGGGGACAGCAAGGGCCAGCTGCAAGTGCATGCAGCTCCTGTGTGGGTGAGCATGCGTGTTTGTCCAGGAGGAGGACTGTGGTTTTCATCACACTGGATGGTGGGGTCACACTTTGCAGGAGGCAGCATTACACATGTGTGTGCATGCGTGTGTGTGTGTGTGTGTGTGTGTGTAGGGTGTCGGAGTCGGGGCTGTGCTTGAACCCAGGTCAGAAGAGACCTCTGGATAGAGCACCACCTCTCTGGTCAAAGCCAAGGCTGTGGCGAGGGGACTGAGTGCCCTTGGCCCTCCCACATCCTGACTGCTTCCCCGTTCTGGCTTAGGGGCAGGGTAGGAGCAGATCAGGGTCAGGCCTGCCCTTCTCCGCCCTTCTCTCCCGTTCCAGAGCAGGGCCGAGAGCAGTATGAAGAGCACTTCCTGGCCTCCTCGGTGGGTGAGCAGTGGCAGGAGATGGACATGGCCCGGCAAGAGGAGGACATCGCCTCTGACACAGCAGGTGTCCAAGACCACCTTTTAGATCTCGCGTTCTGCTTTAACCTGGCCAGCATCATGGTTTTTTTATGAGGGACATTGACGCTGAGGTTGTGGCCTTGCTCCTGGAAGAGGAAGACCTGGATATTTACCTTCGCTTCTTGCTCGCATACTGACCTCCTCTCTCTACTGGGCTCCAGGCCACAGTTCCCCAAAAGGATGCCCTCGCTGCTCCCTGCACACCCTGCGCCCTGCCCTTATCAGTGGCACCCGTCCTTAGGGTGCAGCCTCAGAGGCTTCTGCCTAGTGACACTGCAAGCCCAAAGGTTTGTGCTTCAGAGACTTCAGACCCAGACCCTTCTCCCTCTATACCTTGTTCAATATAACAGATTGGTGGGAGGAGCACTGACAATAAAACCATTGGGAGCACCCTTCTGAGACTTAACCAAGCCCTTGTGTCTCTAACTTCTCTGTTAAATTGCGCAGGCTTTGACCTTCTGCCTGCCCTTCAGACCCACCAACTCACCAGTCACTGATTCTCTCCTATCCTAAGGTCCAGAGAACCCTTCTTGGTATTTCTCCCTCTTATCTTTTCTGACTCCTAGGAATAAAACATACTATGAAATTCAGTTAGGAAATGGGAAAAGTCAAGTGTTGGGTTTTATTTTCGAAAGAAAAAAGAATTGGTGCCTTGATGTCCTTGAGGGGATATGGCACTGTGGATCCACCCGCTTTGGAATCACTTGGTGGCCAAGTTACCACAGCTGGCAGCGTCTGGAGGGGTTCATGCGGGTACCGTGCGGACAGCCGAAATATCTGGCAAAGGCGGGGATGCTGCTGAGGGGTCCATTTACTCGAAGGCTGGGAGGTCTGTGGATGTCCTGCGAGTCCTGGGGATCGGGCTCTCTGCACATCATCTGAGAGGAAGAGAGGCCAGGGAAGGGTAAGGAGCAAAGCAGGTGCTGATAGTTGGCACATGGGGACAGGGGACCAGCAGGAGGAGCAGACAAAGAGGGGAGCAGGAGTAGAATGGCCGCAGCCTGCGCAGTGCTGCATTTGTCATTTGTGGTTCATTTAATCTAGTATTAGGAGTGTGGGGGAGGGACTAGACTCTCATTTAACACCAGTTAAAAGGGTGGATCTGATAGAACACTCCAACAATGTCCCCAAGTCTATTGAAGAATTGAGTGGCATGCCTGTTTAGGGACCACAGGTACAGAAAGGGAAATATCAAGATCGCGTTAGTCCTAAGTGCAAGATCTCTGAGGAGGAAGGAGGTATACAGTCAGCCTGTTGAAGGCTTATGTTTAAGGAATCTGGATCTCTAGGGTATGAGAGAAAAAAACGCTGGATTCGTTTCATGGTGGCACCTAGAAGTAGCTTTTCCTTCTCTTGAAGGGAGGTACTGAAGTCAGTTAAAGAGCCTGAAGTAATCTGAAGGATGGTTTCAGGAAACAAATGAGAACAGATCACAATGAGGATATCCATGTTAGTGGGTTGGAGATTTGAAGGGAGTGTGTATCAGGGAAGAAAGTTCTTTAAGGGTTAGTCATGGGGTTCTTCTCTGAGAAAACGCAAGCTGTGGAAGGGGTAGGCAGCTGCCTACCTGGGCATAGCTTCGGAAGAAGAGCTGACGGGGGCTGAGGTGCTGGTTGGGCAGCGTGGTCTCCCCACGGTACTGTAACAGCCTCTCATTGTATGCCTGCGTAGAATATGAGCTGCCTTTAGTCTTCAGATTCATGGTCATGGTCATTTGGAAATCTAGTGTTTTCTACACAGCCTCTCAAATAACTTCATGGCCTTTGATACCAGTTCTTCTCTGACATATTGGCCTAAGCCAGAGGAAAGAGTACTTGGCAGAAGACCTAGAGCTGTCCTAGAAAGTGGAAGATCCAAGGCATAAGAGGGAGAATCCCCCACACTGCCATCTGCTTGCCGGGGTTGTGAAAAGGGAGAGAACTATGCAGCTGTGCTTGCATAAGGCAGAGTGGAAGGGGTCTTGAGGACAAGACTTCTAAGCTGATGCTGACAACAGACAATGGCTTTGGCGTACCTGCAATGCAATGGCCAGCCCTCCAACATCTGCAGCATTCTCCAGGAAGGTTTGGGAGCCATTGAGGGAGGTTCTGCCAGGTAACAGAAGAGCAGCATAATGGTGCTCCAGACATAGGAGCGCTTCCTGCAGGGCATGCGTGTCACAGGCTGGGCAACCCCCTGGGAGTACTGTTGAAAACAGAGAAAGAGAATCAAGTGGAAAGATGTGCTGGGATTCTGATGGTACTATAGGCTGGTTTGGCTTCCAGGAAGACTGAAAGTGTCCAGGACTGTCCCACCTGGAGCCTTTGAATTACTTTCCTTTCCCCTCCAGGCTGCCTTTGAGGTCTTCTCTTAGGGTCCCTGTGGTCCCACCTCCCAATGGCCCCTGTTACCCACAGAGCTGGTAGAAGATGTGCAACACCTCACGGGCCATGATGCTGCCAGCGGCACCAAAATTCACAGCGCTGGGAAAACATGGGTTTGTCTTAGTCCCAGAGTCCTTCAGCATTTTGACTGCAATTCTCCAACCACAAGTTCCATCCATCATAACATAATTTGGAAATTCTCTGCTTACTCTTTCATAAGGGCCCATACCTGGGGTAGCCAGGGTGAAAGAATGGAGGTTGAAGGAGTCCAGCTGGGAAGACCACCACATGGTCAGATATGGAATAGTAAGGTTTGACTCCCCAAGGGGACACCTGCCATCTGCAGGAAAATCACATATGAATATGGTCTTATCATTTATTGACTCCCTACAACACATACACAGTCTTTCCCAACCACTATCACTGCCTCAGCTTCATTTTTTGTTGATATTAGATGGGTCATTGTGGGAGTAGAGTATCTGTGCCACCCCTGCTCTTCTACCTGTGATGGGACAAAGGTTGCAAGAAGCTCTGGACATTTCTTGCCCGGAGAGATTGGACACAGCTTAGGAAAGACTGCAGGAAGCTGGGGCCAAGTTGTATCTGAAGAGGATGCAGAAGATGTTGGTTAGAATCACCCAGGGAAAACAAAATCGAGGAGAAGGACTGAAGGGGAGCTAAAAAAGGGTAGTCACCCACATCTTGGTACTCCTGTCTGGCCAACTCTGGCTTCAGGACCCAGTCCAGTGGCCCCATTTTCACCTGTAATTGAGTGACCTAGGGAAAGACACAAAAGACGATAAGAACCTAGGTTTCCTACTGTGTATCTCAGAGCCTTCGATGTTGTCACACTGGGGTGTCTGAGCAGCACTGTGACTTCCGAAGTTAATGCATGCACTTTTGTCTGTCTCTTTCTCCACCACCATCTCTGCTCCAAGAGTCAATTCTACCATCTAGTTGTTCCCAGGCCTGCATTCATGGCTTACCCTCTCCTGGGCCTCTCTTCGGCTTTCCTCACTCATCCAGGGAAGCTTTTTGAGGCGTGCTATTAGGGCATCCTTGATCTCAGTGAATAATTTAATGGCCTGTGGAATGAGGGTGGAGGGTTGGGACACAGGATCAGGACCCTTCTCAGTCCTGGCCCTGCCCTATGCATCTAGCCCTAAGAAGGGACCTCAGCCTGAGACCTCCCTGGCTGGAGGAGCTGACAGAGAAGGAGAAGATCACAGAAAGACAGTGGGCAGGGCTATTTACCAGGGTGCCACCACCTCCAGGGTCCAAAGCCCTCTGGTGCTGGAAGGCAGCAGCACCAGGCACAGAGAAGGCATAAGGAGTTGTCTATCCTGAGGTCAATCAGAAAGAAGGTCCCTAAGATAGGGAGAACTCAACCTGATGAGCCCTTACACATGGGGACAGGCAAATTGCACTGAAAACAGAGGAAGAAGAGGGCCACCATTCTCTTACCTGATTCCATGGCTCTTACCCTTGTACCCTACTTCCTAACGCTTCCCAACAAGTTAGAGTCTCCCCAGCTTGACAGCCTGAGTGTAGTTCCTGCCTTCTCTTTCTCCTACCACCTTGTGTCTATCATTTCTTGGTGGAAGACAATAAATGAAAATATTCCAGCCTTAAACTGCCTGAGTTCAAATCTGAATATGCTATTTGGTGGCTACCTGACTTTGAACAAGTCATTTAATTCTCTGTGCCTCGGTTCTGTCTCCTACAGAGTTAAAATGATGCTAATAGGAATGAAATGAAGTAGTTTCTGCAAAGTGCTTGCAAGAATCTCCAGCACGAGGCAGGCAGTAAGGATTCAGTATTATTGATTTGACCTCCTCAAGGTTACATCATGCTATATTCATGTCATATCTGGTGTTGTTTAAAAATTTTAGATAAACGAGGAACCTTGGGGTTATGAAGTATAATTTTGTCATTTTATGGTTGAAGAAACACAAGAGAAAAAAAGCAAAACAGAAACAAAAATCAAAAAACAAAAGAATGAGTGACGTGTCCAAATTAGTGTCTGCTGTAGATACTTTGTGTTCCATAGCTAAACTGTGCCCCATTGAGAGATGAAACAGGCCTTGAGATTCACCCTCTAGGTGGTCTCTACCTCTGTTTCCTGATTCCCATCCATGTGTACCACCAAGCTGGGCAGGGCGAGCAGGGCGGGAAGGGTATAAGGATGTAGGCACAGGGCAGCTCTCACATACAGCACGTTGGGTGCTTGGGCCAAAAGCCTCCTTGACATACAAGGCTGCCAGGGTGGGCTTAAAGAAGGATCCAGTGTCTTCCACACACTTCTTCCATCGTGGATGGGCTGGCTGTAGAGACAAAGTTGGGTTGAGTGACACTGTCCAAGGCCCCTTCTTAACCACCTTCCCAGGCCAATCCTGTCTAGATCTTCACTCCAGAGGGGCTTCATTTTCTGGACTTCACATTTTATCTTCCTTTATTGGTCCCTCCAGTGACACACACCGCTGCTCACCAGAAGGGACCTGTGTCCCCCTCCAGGACTAATTTTGGGGACTTGGATGAGTGAATTATCCATGTTTTTTTGCCTATTGATTTGAGGGCAAGCCTTCAGGAAGCATCTCTCTGGAAGAATAATGGCTTCTGGGAAGGAGAAAGCAAGAAACCGAATCTCTCTCCATAACAGGTCTGTTACCCTGCCTGGGCTCTACTCACGACACAAAGGCCCAAGCAGTGACTCCACCCTCTCCTCTCTTGCTCAGAACAGTAACTGAAGACAGTCACTTACTCTCAATCACCTGTGTCACATTCAGCAAGTTTGTGCATCATATTGGAGGGTCTTATCTTCCAGCGAAGAAAATCACCATGAAAAGAGGATTTTTGATGTCATATTACTTAGTAGGAGAAGAGGATAAAAAAAGACTGAATGTATAATTTAGAGAGCTAGGAAACTTTCAGCCAAATCAAGGAAAGAAAATAAGTTTGAAAGATGAAGGACTTTAACTTCAAAGGTGCAGAGCTGTTAGACAGCAACTTGAGAGAAGCACTGATGTGCTTTTCTAACAGCAGGATACAAGAATAAAACTGAGGGCCAATAATAACATGCTGGGGGTGGTCTCTGAAGTGGTCTTGCATGACTTCAAAGAGTGGACTGAGGAAGAAGTCCAGACATGACACAGAGGGGATCCAGAAACAAATTTAGGAGCTTGGAGAAAGGATTCAGGCAGCTGACCTGGTGGAGGCAGGCTCAGCCAGAACTTAGGGAAAACAGCTCATGTGCTAATTTGGGTTAGATGAGATGAAGCCAAAGACCTCATTGCTGTAATTTATTTACTTCCCAAGGAGCTGCTTGCAGGTAACAAAGCTGCCACTACTTCTCACATCGTTTCTGGGCTTGTCTTAAAATTGGAGCTGGGCTATGGAGTGCCTGTCCCACTAGAGGAAACAGAAAGATGGGTCACCATGGGGGAGAGTGGAGGAAACTGCTCAGCCAGCCTGGTGGGGAATTTATCATTTTCAAGATTGCTCCAGACCTGGCTGCTCTTGTTCAGTGTTCTGTTTCCCATGTCCCAAAAATCTGCTCGTGTCCCTTCTTATAAGAAAGGTTCAGACCCTGTGGTGTGCTGGCTGGAGCTGTGCAACCTTAGTGTGAGAAGCAAATGGAACCGGGAGGGAAATCAGGATCTGGTGGCAATGACTGGGTCCAGCTCAGGCTCAGTTGGCTGCACTCAGCATCCTTCCTGCTCCAGACAGGCTTGGCCCAGGAACACCTCTCACTGGACTATTGCTATGCCTGGGACAGCAGCAACCTGCATCAGCAAGGCTGCACTTGATCTGGAATCTGTGGCTCTGCCTGCTCTTTCACTTTTCCTGGTTCTTGCTTCCTGATTCCCTTTGCCAGTGCCTGCCCGTTTATCCAACATCCTTCACGGAAGGACCTGGCTACTCAAAAATATAGACATCCCTCAGACAGAAAACTGCCACAGCTGTCTCTTGTGACCTGCAGTGACAGGCTACAGCATACTGACTGGAAACACAGAAAAAGATAGGGTTGGAGGGTAAAAATTTTCCAAAATAGAAGGGATGGAGGGAATATTTCAAATGTAAGCCAGTGCAGTTCACTGGATTAAGCTTAGGGCACTGAAAAAGTTGCACATAACAACGAATGAGATTATTTAGGAAAAGACAGCAATCAGGAAAAATTTCAAGAATCTGGTTGGAAGTGAAAATTTGGCCAGTCTTCAGCAGGACTGAAGTAGAATTTGAAATGACAAGATAGTCAGGAATTATTAGTGTCAAAATCTGAACGAAAAAGTAGAATGAATCATTAAAGGAATGGCTTATTAACACTTGGAAAATAACGTGCAATTATTAAGGGTCAGGGTGGGATTCTTGAGGACAAATAATGCCAAAATAATGCAAATATCTCTGGTTAAAAGCCTCATCACACTGGTATAAGACAGAGTAAAAGCCACACACTGAAACTGAGACGCTGCAGGAACGTAACTGAGAGCAGTATCCAGCACTGGAAGCCCAGGGCCTGTCAGGGCCACAGACAGCTTCAAAGCTCAGCCAGTCGAACTGAGCTGTGATGCTGAAGTACAGCACAAGTTGTCCCTGGAGGAAGCTGCCCAATGTGACAGAGACCTACATGCAGGCACACACACACAAACACATAGGCTGCAAAATCTGATATCAACGTGTCAGCTCTTCATGTTTGAATTTTGGCAATTAATTCAGAGTTTGTAAATTACTCTAAAAGCCAACAAAACAGGCAGTCAGCAGGGGGAGCAGAGCAGGCCAGGCACAGTTTGGGGTCATGATCAGAGCTCATGGGTTCAACAGATTCATGGGAAACTGCACCTGCTGTCAGGCTGGGGTGGTCAAAGGCAAGACCAAGAGGACGAGTGACCCCCAGCACATGCACAACATCAGCTTCCACCTTTGGGGTCAAAGAGAGATGGTGGCTCTGGGTTCCATGATTCACACAGAGACATCACACCTTGGTGAGCAGTAGATCACCAGGTCAGTGGAGGGGCCATGCCTGGTCTCAGACAGAGGAGGTTGGCAGTCAAGCCCCAGGTCCCTGAGTCTCCATCACTGAGCTTTGGCTCATGGTCCCATACCACGGTCACCATGTCTGGATCACCAGAACCTTACCAACTTGAGGAAGACCCCAAGGACCAACGCATCATAGAGGAGGTTTCTGCTGCCAGAATGCTGGATCCTTCTCTGTGCCCTCAGAGAGGCTCTTCACCCCTCTTCACCAGTCAATCCCACAGGGGCTCTAGCTTCTTGGGGGGATGAACGAGGGGAGGGTTCATCCCCCCCAGAGAGCGAATCAGACACTGACTTCTTGGGTAGCGGTGCTTTAGGTGGGAAGCTGGCTTCATTGATCCAGTTCCTGGCCCTTAAGTATCTAATGAAGGAGCCAGCCACCATGGCAGAAATGCAGCAGGTTGTCAGCAGAGATTATGAGGAGCACCTCCCTATGCTCTTTAGGGAAGCTTCTCAGTGCATGCAGCTGGTCTTTGGCATTGATATAACAAAAGTGTAACCTTCTGGCTCCTTCTGTGTCCTTGTCCCTGTCCTGGGCCTCACTTATGATGGGATGGTGAGTAACCACCAGGGCTACCCCAGGACCGTCTTCCTGATAATCGTCCTGGGTATCATCTACATTCAGGGCAACTGTGCCAGGGAGGAGGTCATCTGGGAGGTGCTGTGTGAGATAGGGGTGTATCCTGGAAGGGAACACATCATCGATGGGGAACCCCGGAAATTCCTCACCGAAGATTTGTTGCAGCAACAGTACATAACCTGTCAGGAGGTGCCCAATAGCAATCCTCCTCAATATGAGCTGTTTTGGGGCCCAAGGGCCCTCGCTGAAGCCAGCAAGAGGGCAGTCCTAGAATTTTTGGGCAGATACAAAGCTACTGCCTTCAGGGCCTTTCCTGTTCATGAGGAGGAGGATTTAGAAAGTGAACACTAGAGAGACCCGGGACCACTGGAGGAGCGCTGACTAGGGATAGGGACGGGGACAGGGCATATTCCAGGGTCACACTCAGACTTGTAATTTCTGGGGCAGATTCTAAACTCTATGCTTGAAAAGAGCAGTCACTTTTCTAAGTGGTGCATATGTAAAATGGGTATCAGGTAAATTCAGTGTATTATCTTAGCATTTCTCTTCTATGTGGGGGAAGAATTCTTTTTTAAATTTCTCACATGTTCTTTTAATCAAGATTTAATTAACTTCAAGTTATAAAGTTTTAAAGGCATTGGTCACAAATGTTGCTGTTTATAACTTTTTAATGAGTTTTGCTGTTTGGTAAAAATTGTAAAATATTCCATCCTATTTTGTAATCTGGAGCAAGGTAATTTCTCATTGAAATAAAAGCTTTCTTAGAAAAAAAAACAGCCAATAAAACACACTTATAGTCTTTTGATCTACTAGGGCTACCAATGCTCCACCTGAGCAAAGTATCCAGCATTTACCACTTGTGGGCTATTTCCTTACACCACTCTGCTCCAGCTACCATAGCAATGAAGCAGAGAAAAATGCATCTTATGCCTGCCTCACAGATTTGAGCATCAGGTGAAATAATACCTTGAAAGTACTGTGTCTATTCTAAATTCACTAGCATTACTCTGCATACCCTAAAGGCAGTCGGTTGATGTCATCTAGATTTCTGGAAGGCACCTAGCAGAACCCCAGATTAAGTCCTAGTGAACCATATAGAGAAATCAAGGTTGAATGGCAGAGCAGGAGTGGACTCTCGTCTCGCTGAACTGCTAGTCATCAATGATGAATGATGTGGAGCGCAGAACTTCCCACTGAGAGTCATAACTGCCCCACCCTTGCAGTCCCTTTCTTTATTTGCTGTTCTTCCTAACACCACTCAGCAGGCCTTTTTTATTTTCTTTTTTCCTGCACTGGAGTGAGTATAAATGAGTATAAATGACTGAAGGCAAGGATACTTGCCTATTTTGTTCACTCATGAATCACAAGTGCTTACAGAAGTACTGGCATGTAGTAGGTGCTCAAACAATATTTATAGCATAAATGAATGGATAAATCTAAAGCTAAACTGTTGATTACCTGACCTGGTGCCCTTTCCCTTCAGGATCATAAGAGAAGCAGTCTCGATAAAATTACAAATGCCCCAAAGCTGAACAAGGAAAGTAATAGAATGGGTTGTTGAAACAAAGATTTAAACTTCCTGAATAAATTGAGGGGTGGGGTTTAATACAAATACCTCATTTTTGACAGGTATACATGCATAATCTTACTTTTATGTCCCCAAATCCAGCTTCTGAAGTTTCATAAGAGAAAAGCATATCTTATCAGTCATTTTCATTGACCATGTAGTAAAAAGTAAGTACTAAAGATGATTAGATGATGACAGTTGGCAGTCTTTTAGTGCCACCGTAAATTAGAATTCCTTCTAAAGAATGTATTCAGAAGTTTTTAATTAATGACCATTGAATAGAAGGGATCAGATCTCTGACTTTATGGGGAAAAAAAACACCCAAAACATCTTCCTTTTTCTAGAGTTTGCCAGTCTTCTACCTGCTGCAAAGAGATCCCACTGATACTTGAACTCTCCCTCCCTGCCCTCTCTTGGAAACCCCAAACTTATGTAATTTTTAAACCAGACCTCACTAGGAACATAACTATGTCCTTGGCTATAAGACTCAAGTCCACTAGTAGTAACACAAACCATGTGAAACACTAAGGCAATGCCAGGCGTGGTGGCGCACACCTTTAATCCCAGCACTCAGGAGGCTGAGGCAGGAGGATCCTTGTGAGTTTGAGACCAGCCTGGGCTACAAAGTGAGTTCAAGGCCAGCCTGAACTGCATAGTGAGACCCTGTCTCAAAAAAAATAGGGCTGGGAATTTAGCTCAGTGGCATAAGCACCTGCCTGGCAGGCACGAAGGTGTGAGTTTGATCACTGGTACCAAAAAAAAAAAAAAAGAAAGAAAAAGAAACACCAAGGCAAAAGTTTTCCTATCTTACCCTTTGTAAGAAGGCATGCTAATCCATTTTTATAGCACTCATATATCTCTCAGTCCTCTACAGTGTGTGATTAAGAACACAGGCTCATGAGCCAAATAGAACCATCCTAGGGTCCATTTCTTCCTGTATAAGCAATTTGTCTTGGGAATGTTATTTGGCTATTCTGTGCCTATTTTTGCATCTGCAAATCTAGGGATAAAATCCTCAGAGAGTTTATTGGGGGAAATGATTAAGATAATCTGTGCTAAATATTACACACAGTGCTTGACAGTAACAATTCATTACCAATCATATATTTTGGGCTGTTGTTGCAGAAAGGTAAAGCGACCTTCCCAAGGTCACATCTGTATTTGCTGCCTGAGCTTGATTCAATTTTAAGCCTGAGGTCAATTATGTTCCCTGCTGGAAAGCATGGTGATCTCAGTACCTGTAAGGCTATCACATTCTTTAACTATGAATCAGTGTTGGCATTCACATCCTCCAAGACATGATGTCAGATTATGTTGCAGAGATTTACAGAAAGTTATTTGGTGACAGGAAATTTTAAGTAACCCCACAAAGAAGAGAAGGATTCTGTTCACCTACATCTGAATCAAGAGACAGGCTGGACCAGAGCTTCCTGAGTCGTCCTAAGGAGTGCTCTGTAGCACAGTGAGTAAACGCACAGGCCCTGTAGCCAGATAACCAGGACTGAAATTTTCTAACAGCTTACTTGCTTTATTACCATGGTCAACATTCTTAATTGTCCTACATTCTTTTCTTATCTTTTAAAGAAAGATTAGATCACACCTACGATGCTTCATGGAATTTGGAGGATTTTATCAAATAGCAGATGAAAGGTTTCACAAAAATATCTAGTACATTTCTCAATAGGCAATTAATATATTCCAGACTTTGTGAATGTATTTGCCCTCTCTGAATTCTATATATCTATGTATTTCAGGTTTCTTCAAGGCATAGAAATGGTTCCATATTAATTTTTTTAAAACTGATTTTCAAGGTTAAACTAAGGTTGTTGAGCTGGGTGTGGTGGCGCACGCCTTTAATCCCAGCACTCAGGAGGCTGAGGTAGGAGGAGCATTGTGAGTTCGAGGCCAACTTGGGCTACAACATGAGCGCAAGGTTGGCCTGAGCTACATAGTGCGACCCTGCCTCCAAAAAACTGGGTCTGGGAGTTTGGCTCAATGGCTTAAGTGCCTGTCTGGCCAGGTTGTGAGTTCAAAAAATAAATAAATAAATAAACTAAGTTGTTCCTGGGATTGGGAATGCATCCAAACTACTAATCATCTCCACTCATATTTGGATATACTTGACCTAGGATTTCAATGTTCTCAGTAAAGCAGTATCTCTGCCTCTTGGGGAGTGGAGTAGATTCTGGTTTCTAAAGTGATTTTTCTGCATAGCCCACTCCTCAAGTATATTAAGATCTGAACCATGAAACCCACATATGACTCAATTGATTGCACCAGAACAGAGTTGAGCTTTTTGTAAAACACACTTGAATGTCAAACTTGGAACCACCGTTTAGCATGTTTGTCTCTCACAAAGAAATCCTTTGACAAAATCCAACATTCGTACTTAAAGAAAATATGTACAGAAGCTCTTATCTCAATCAGCTAGAAAGAATTTATGACAAGTCTACCACCAACATAATATTAAATGAAAAATATCTGAAAGTTTTTCCTCTAAAGTCAGGAACAAGACAAGGATGTCCATTATCACCACTCCTCTTCAATACAGTACTCAAAACATTAGCCTGAGCAATCATACAGGAGAAAGAAATAAAAGGGATATGTGTAAGAAAGGAAGAAGTCAAATTATTTACTGATGACATGATCCTCTATATAGAAGACCCATAAATTTTTACCAAAAGACTCCTAAAATTAATAACTAGTTCATCAGTATAGCAAGATATAAAATCGATACCCAAAAACCAACAGTGTTCTTGCACACCAATCATGAACTCACCAATAAGGAATTAAATATCTTGGAATTAATCTAACCAAGGAAGTAAAAAGACTTGAAAACAACAGTAGTTTTAAAAAGGAGACAAAGAAGACATCAGAAAATACACTTTCTCTGTTCCTGGATAAGCAACATGAATATTGTCAACATGGCCATATTCCCCAAGGTGATAAATGGTTTTAATGTAATTAATCAAAATACCAACACATTCCTCTCAGAAATAGAGAAAAAAATCATAAAGTTCATGTGAAACCAGACAAGATCCAGAAGGAGAAAAAGCAATCTTGGTTATCAAGAACAAAGCAGAAGATACCACAATTCCAGATTTCAAGTTATACTACAAAGACACAGTGATAATTGCATGACACACACAAAAACAGACATGTGTGTCAGTGGAATAGAACAGAGGGTGCCGAAACAATCCCATTCATCCATTAGATCTTTGAAAAAAGGGCCAAAAACATACACTGCAGGAAATGTTACATCTTTAACAAGTGGTACTTGGAAAATTGGCTATCCACATGCAAAAGACTGAATTTAGACTACTACCTCTCATCATGCACTAAAGTTAAATCAAACTGGATCAAAAACTAAATGTTAAAACAGAAACACCTAATCAACTGGAAGACAAAATAGGTGAAACTACTGAAGATATAGACATAGGCAAGACTTCTGAACAGAACCCTAATGGCATAAGAAATAGTACCAAGAATCAACAAATGGAAAAATATCCAATGAAAGCCTTCTACCCTGGAAAAGAAACAAACAACAGAGTAGAGGCACACCATGTAGAATGGGAAATAAATTTTGCTTGCTATCTCTAGGACAGAGAGCTAATATCTAGAGTATATAAAGAGCTAAAAAAAAAAAAAAAAAAAAACTAGACCCCTCCAAACAAAATATTCAGTCAAAAAATGGGAAACTGAAATGAATAAACGCTACTCAGAAGAAGAAATATAGCCAACAAGTACATGCGATAATGTTCAACATCACAGGCCATTACTGAACTTTCATCTCATTCCAGAAAGAATGACTGTCATCAAGAAATCTAATGACAAATGTGAGTAAAATTCTGAGGAAAAATAAACCCCTCTACATTATTGGTTGGAATGTGAACTAGCATAACCACTATGAAAATCAGTATGGAGATTTATCAAAAAACTAAAAACAGAAATTTCCAGCTATTCCACTTCTAGGTATCTTCTTAAAAGAGGTAAAGACATCATATTACAGCACTACAGGCATATGCATGGGAGGGGAGGGGAAGGTGATGTAAAAAGCATTGAGATGCACTATTTGTACCAACTCCACATGATGAATGTAGTCATTATGCACTGCAAACATGCTCTAATAAAAAAAAAATTGTCCCTCATTCAGTGAATACTAAATCCTTTGTTCAGGTATTCAAACCATGTAGCAAAGAGTTTCAGACTGATGAGACAGCAAGAGAAGCCCTTGACAGTTTCAGGTTTATAGTAAGGTCAGAGAGGTGACCTTCCTGAAGGCCTGGCATCCGGTAGTTCAGTTCTCAGGTTAGACTCTATATTCCCTCCTGCCTGCCTCTAGGCAAAGCTTAGACACAGAGGGACCTCTGCTTCCCTGCCCATTCCCTGATAGAAATATTCCTGTATTTGCCCCAATCTTGAAAATATACCTCTCCTCACCATGAGTGGTTGCTCTGTCAGTTTCTGCAGTTTCTGGCTCAGTTCTCTGCGTGCCTCCCGGAATTTACTATCCAGGGCTGGAGTAAGGGTCTCCACCAGCCCCAAGATCATGTGACTCTGAAGAACATCCCTACAGAGACGAAAGAGATCCTACATGAATACCAGGCTTCCAAAGATTCCCTTCCTAAAGACTTCTCTTGTACAGGTCAACCACCTTGGTATTCCTGGGAGGAACTCCTTTTCTTTATCTTTAAATAATAACTGTTATGAAACAGTCATGAAGAGCCTTTCTTAATGTGGGTTGAGAAGTGAGAGAGGAAGCAGCTGGATGAAGGAGTGGCCTTCTCACATCACAGGGAGAAAAGGACCTGGGCTAGAGGAAGGCTGGACTCAGATTAAACAAAACAGATCCATCTATTTCCACAATCAAGAAACCGCTGCTCATGTGAGGATGTTTTCCCTAAGCAACACAAAGTTGGGCTCTATGATTCCCCTCTTTCTTGTTGGCAGCTCCTCTGCCCAGGTGCTCTCATGTCAACCTGTTCCTTTGCCTCCTTCAAATAGGACATCCGGATGTTGCTGCTACTGAGTTACTGTGATGAAGGGTCTTGATGAGTTTAAGCACCCTGACAGGAAGCTACTGCCTCCAACTGATGATCACACAGCCATCAGGGAACACAGAGAGATACCATAGAACCTGACTTCTGTGCCCCCCACTCTCCTTGATTTTCTAGTAACAGAGGAAATGACCTTAAAAATTCTTTCCCACGGGGATCCAGTGTCCCCTCACCACAACTGAGAAATGGCCTCTCCCAGCTTTCTTCCACAAGAGCATCCCCAGATCCCACCTCCTTCATCTCCTTATCTCAAGGACCTCTTAGACTTGTCAATAGTCCTCAGCTGTCCCACTGACTGGGCCTTCTGGCACATTCTACAGCACAGAAGCTCTTTACAGACTGATGTTCTACTTCCAGAAGACCTTGTGCCTTGTTTGACCCCTGTATCCTTCATGTCAGGTGTTATCCCCTCCTTGTGCCATTTGTTCCCACCATCCACCCACTCTGTACATGGGGTGCTAGGTCCCTTGACCCAGAGTGCCCATGGTCCTGGAGATCTATGGATCCCTAGATTCTTTCCCCATCCCATTGCCTCCCAATGCCAGCTGGGGCAAACCTGTGCTTCAGCATCTCTTCTTGTATCAGTTGCGACATGTTTCTCAAATAGTCCAGGTCATGGACCACAAGGGCCTGGGAGGGGCTCAGGGACATCGGTTTGAATGTCTCTTGCAAGCAGGATAACCAGTCGATGGCAGGGGCCATTTCCTTAGAGGAGGGACACAAAGCTGATGGAGAGAAGGAAAGGAAGAGGCAGGGAAGAGGAACAGGCTTCTTGGGCCTGAGAAAGAATGGGTTGGGGGATTGTTGGGAAAGGGGCTGGCGCCAGAGAAAGGTAGGCATTGGAAAGAAGTTAAGGGTCCCAGGAGGGAGGAGGTAAGGTGAAACGAAGTTCAGGAGACATCTTGCCAACACAGCTGGGGCCTCAAGTTCCAAGCACCTGCAGTTGGTCAATAGTGAGCACGTGGAAGAGCTTGTCCTGCGACTGCCGCTGCTCCAGGAGCCGCAGGTACTCAAACAGCCGTGATGTAAAGGAGATGGATAGGAAGGCGTGCTGCTGCACCTTCTCTGGGTCACCTCCCAGCAATGTTCCCAGCTTCTGCAGGTAAGCCAGGTACTCCCGAATGACCTGGAGGAAGGAAACTTTGGTCACAGGAGCCAAACACCCTGCTTTTCTCCTGGTTTCAGAAGGTTTTGTCAAAGCATCATCTTACCTGGGCATAGATCTTCTGTTCCTGCTCTTGCTTGAGGGGAACTTCAAACTCTGGCCGATCTATCTGTACACAAGAGAGACTGGAAAGAAGTGGGGAGCATGGAGGATAGGGAAGGGGCTCAAGGGAAGGAAGATGACCTGAGGAGAAGCAGGTAGAGCTGCCAGTGAAGAAGAGTACAAAGCCAGGGAAGGAGTGACTGTGGGTGAGGGGTCAGGGAGAAAAGACCCAGGCATGGAAATGAGATGAGGTGATGTTTTGACAATCAGTTTGGGGGTGCTTAGGACAAGAGAAGCATATTGACTGACATCTTAGAGGAGCTCATGGCTCATTCCTGGGTCAGATCTAAGGGTGCAGTTCCCATCTCAGGCACAACAATTAAGAGATGCCCCAAATTTTATTTAAAAAGATGCATATTTTAATGCAGTATTTTAAATCAAAATTAATACAAAAACTCCATGGTGAATAAATTATCAAAGTTTTGTCTATGGTTACTTTCCCCTTTGATTTCATACTGAGGGTTGAACCCAGGTCCTCACACATGCTAGACAAGCGCTTTAACAATGGACTCCATCTCCACCCCTTTTTATCTAATTTTGAGAGCAGTTTTCACTACTTTGCTCCTGCTGGCCACAAACTTCTAATCCTCTTGCCTCAGTCTCCAGAGTAAGCCACCGTACCCTGCCTCACAGTGTATTTTTAACCTATTTTAAATTATAAAGATAGTTTTTAAAGGTCCAAAGTAGTTTTTCTATGTTCTAGGAAAAAAAAGAAAAAAACATTTTATTTTCCAAAACCTTCAGAATTGACTAAAATTTGCTATTTTGCTCATCAGAAATTTTTATTGACTTTTGTTTTTAAGAGTATTTATTAAAATACTATTTATCGTGATACTCACTGTTGGGGGCTCACTTAAATTTTTCCCCAGGCAAGAACCCCACACACTTCACTTTAGTTCCAGCCCTAGTGTGCCCTGGAAGCTGAAGATCTTTGAGACACAGTGCTTTGTCTCCCTCAGTATCAATATCTCACTCTAATTTTGAGCTATACACTTTTCATCTATCACACAAAATCTTCACTTGATGCTTCTGTGACACTTAGC
This sequence comes from Dasyprocta punctata, assembly GCA_004363535.1. Taxonomy (NCBI): domain Eukaryota; kingdom Metazoa; phylum Chordata; class Mammalia; order Rodentia; family Dasyproctidae; genus Dasyprocta; species Dasyprocta punctata. Next base: position 26,496 of record RJWM01006799.1, read on the forward strand.
CTCCAAATTTCCAAGAGTGAAAAGGCATCTATGCATATCCCCTAAACACTACACAGTCTGCGTCCATAGCTGCAATTGCTTTTATAATGTTTCCAGGTTTCCACTGGTGCCTTCCCATTTCTTATGCTATGAGCATGGTCATCTCTGGAAACAACAATGATTCCTCTTTCTTGAGGCTCCTCCCCTTCTCTTTGCAATCCCACCCATGCTGGTCAATTCCCATCTCGCAGACTGGTCTTGCTCCTCTGTTTCTCCCCTCCCTTCCCAGGCCTTTCACTGCAGCTCATTCTCTCTCTCTCTTCTTCCCAAAGAGCACACCCAGACTCCACTTGGCCATAAACACTCTCCTTTTCACACTAAATCAAAGCTATGGAGTCCTTTGGTGACTTCCATCTCCTTTATTTATATTTGGTTACCACATCCTCTGGAAACACCCAGGACCTCTACCACCAGGATGAAGTCGCCTAAATTCTCATGCTTGGCTCTTACTTTCTTTTTCTACTTCTATCCCAGGACCTTAAAATGCTTATCTAAAATCCACATCATCTTCAGATTGACTGCTGGGCTGCTGCATGCCCCTAAGCACTACATGCACTACCAGATTGTAATATTTAAAAGGCCTCAGTAGCTCTTTATTTTGAGTACATCAATAATTATCATTTCTAACTGGCCTCTCAGACCAGCATTAATCTGGTCTAAATCATACCTTCAGTCGTATTTTCTCTCCTACTGCACCCTACTGTACAAGCAGAGCAGTCTTCTCACTGACACCACAGAGGATTCACAGCATCACAGACTCTTCTCTTAGCTCTGGATTTCCCCAAAGCCCTTTTACTGAGAAAATGAATGATGCTTCCAGACTCAGTTCACATTCTTCTCTTTGAGATTTTCCTTAACCTGTTCAGATGTTAAGCTATCCCCAGAGGCCACACCCATTAAACTCCTAAACACAGTTTAAAATGGAATTTTAGAATACACTTAGAGAGTAGCCTCAAACTGATGATGATCAGACATTTTTAAATATTCATCCTCTCATAATGTGGGATTTTTGACAGCATGGGCCAACTGCATAGCCATGCACTCCACTATTTATTTATTTAACAAACACCTGTTTATTTGTTCAACAAACCCTAGTTGCCTGAGGAGGAGAAACTCCAGCTTCCTGAGGAGGAGGATACCTAGAGGCTAGAGGAACTCTAGTTGCCTAAAGAGGAGGGCTCTAGGTTCCTAATGAGAAGGAACCATAGCTGCCTGAGGAGGATCTCTGATCACTAGAGGAGGAGGGCCTCCAGCTGTCTGAGGAGGCCCACAATCTTAGTGCTGAGAACAAGAGGAACTCCAAGAAGAGACAGGTTTTACCTACTCATAGCTTGTAGACAGATGATGATTTCCTGGAAGTGATGCTCAAAGCAACAATTGAAAACATGTCAGAGTTTTCTAGGCTGTGTGTGGCGGGTTGTTGTAAGTAAAGAGGACAGCATATGAGAATAATGGAGGAATACTCTTGGAGCTGTGTGTGAGTTTACAGAACAAGGAAGAGGAATGAGATAGGAGATAAGTCTGGAAAATTCATAGGGATCAGATCACAAAAACTTAAAATGTTTTGCTAAAGATTGGAACCATAGCATGACGACCTGGTGATCTAGAAAAATGGGAGACATTTAAAACAAAAAAAAATAGTATAATTAGCTCTTGGTTTGGAAAGGGATTACTGGCAAAAATGAAGAGGAAATAAGAAGAGGGTCATCATGAGGATGAGAGGACTAGTGAAGAGGTCTGGGAGAAACCCAGAGCAGCCATAAGGAAGGCTAGAACTACTCCAGTCTTCCCAGAATTGTCCCTGTTGCTCCTTCTCTCATCCCCACATAGTGTCCTTGGATCGCATAGCAATAATTTCCCCTGAAGATAAGACTGCTCTTAATCTTCCTCCCAGTGTACTATACTTCTTTAAGAGACAATACCCTAAAGGTAGAAGCAAGAGCAGGTCCAAATGTTTTTGCCAGTAAATCTCTCACCTGGATGACTGGTGCATGTGGAGGGGAAGGATGAGTTCTCAAATAGGCTCTGAAGAATGGGAAGTAGTCATACTGACTCATCAGAAGTGCCAGAGTTTGGTTGAAGTCAGAGAAAGTCCAATTGCCAGAGATGTTCCAGCCTCCAAGCTGAGAAAAAAGGAGATGGTGAAAGATAAAATCTATGGCCTATCCCCCATTATCTGGGTTTTTCCTTCTTGTCATAGCAGGTATCTCCTGATTTTTCAGTCCCTTGATCCCTTTAGGACTTCACATCTGTTCTTTTCTCTGTACCATCTCGTTCCTAGAACTTAGGGGTTTCTAGGACACAAGTCAACAATGTAAGAATGAATATGTAGCAACTTCAAAATCACATCAGTCCTATGGGTTACTTAACCTAAAAATAAGATGCACCAACGTTTCCTTACCTCCTCAATAACTTGTTTGAGGGGACCAGTTCCTGCTGCTTCAATGGCATCTATGTCCATGCAGGAGCTATAGAATTGGAAAGCTTTCTCTTCCCCAGAGCCAGGGTGTAAGGACCCTGAAGCTTCTAAAAAGGAAATATAGCACAGTAAAGTAAGTGGAGGCTGATGTGGAGAAAAACAGAGAAAATTAAGAGATAGGGAACTTGTAGGAAAGAAAGGGAAGCTTCCCATAAGTATGTGCAAGAAAGAGGAGAAACTAAGCTAAGGAAAATAGGAAGTCTACACAATTTGGAATGAACTGAGTTGGTGGAAATCTAAAAGCAAAGAAAGAGAGTACAGACTAGATGATGAGGAAAGCAAAAGAAAGGAAATCAAGAAAAGTCATGGAATAAAAGTATAGGAATAAGTAAGATTTGACTGAAGGACAAAGGATAGAAATGAAAGGCAGGAAAGAGATGAGTGAAGAATTTAGAAAAATTTAGAAGATTTGAGGGATTTCAGGAAAGAAAACTTATATGGGAAAGTTTAGTGAAGAGAAAAAATGGAAGATTCAATTCATTCAAGCTCTTTTTATCGCTTGCTCCCAAGAAACAAACCAATACACTACCATCACCTGAGTCCATCCATCTAAACCATGCACCTGCCAATATCTAACACTATCCCTTCAACCCTACTTCCATGTCCAACATCTTTTATGACCTCAAGGCCTCTTGGTTCTTCTCAACCCCAGCAGCTGTTTTCCTTCTTCACACACTCTATCTTTGAAAACATTCTTTACCTCCATTTAACTTGTCTCTCACCTTATCCTGGCATAGCCTTTGTTCCCTTACTCCTCCAATAATGAACCTCTGTCCCTCCTCGTACTACTCTCTTACCTCTTTTCTCCCACAATGGTTTCCAACCACCATCACTATGATCCCATTTGTTCCAATTCCACTTTCTGACCATGGGCCACAGTTTCAGAGAAGAAGTAAGAGGTCATTAGAATGAATGGGATTTGGGAAATGGAGGGAGAAAAAAGTCGTGTTGATGAGGAGGCAGAGGAAGAGCGTGTTTGGAATCCAGAGAATGAGAGTATGGAGAAAACAAAGTTCAGGCTGCACTGAAGAGATGGAGATGGGGCAAGATCTGCGTAGGATAGAAACTGAGCATTCACAGAAAATGACAAAGATGAGACCTGCTAAAAAGCAGACAGTGAAGGGAATGGAGGAATCATGGATATATAGAAAAGAAGATGGAGATTAGACAAAGAAAAATGTATACGAAGACCAGCAGAGATGGAAGAGAAGACAGGAAACTGATGAAGAAGCAAACCCAGACAGGTCCATAGAGGATGGCAACACCAGTTGCTCCACAGTTACTCAAAGTGTAGGGGAGAAATGATGGTGCTAGAACGGTCACCTACTTGCCCAGTGAGCCTGTCCTCTTGCTCTCCTACTCAGGAGTCTCTGCAGTAGGCTTTTGTTTTCATCTTCAAGAGCATGAAAAGAATTATTGGTCACTCCAGGCTCTCCACAGGCAAAGCTGAAGAAGTTGGTGCAGGGGGCTACGCTGCTGTTCCCAGAGGCCACATAATAGTTCAGAAGATCCAAACACACAGGTGTCTCACAGCGGGCTGTGGGCAACAGCGCAGGGCTAGAGAGATGTGAAAGGGAGAAGGGCTCGGGCTCCCCCAACGGGCTGGCACAGGAATGGTCGGTGAGAAACAAATGAATGACCTACTGGGCAAAGGTCTGACTAGGGGCTTGGCCGGGGATTTCAGGGAGGAAGAAGTTGGAATCTCTGGGAAATTCCAGGCCCAGGGTGAGCAGCTATTGAAAGGCCAGGAGCTCAAGAGCATGGACCTGGGACCATGATAAAGAAAGGGTGGAGGATTCTGGAGTCTTGCTTACGAGGACCACAGCTCGTGAAGATGTAGAACCAAAGCACAGAAGATCCAAGGACCAGGCCCAAAAGCAGGAGAGTTAGCAGTGTGCGCCTGACCATTGGCGACTGGCAGCTCCACTTCAGGGGCAACCTGTCTTCTGGAGACCTCTGTGGGAGCAACCAGGAGGTGGGAAACACGGGACAGAGAGGATTGGGGGTGTGGGACATGGTGGAGAGGCAGGGAGGAGAGAGAAAACAAACAAGTTAGCGCCAGGGCCCCTCTGCACAGAGGTAGCTCTGCTCAGTCTCCAGAAAACACAGCCTTCAGACCCTGGGAGATGAGAAGGCCTCTGCCTTGGGTGAGGATAAAGCAAGAGTATCTGTGGGACTCCAGAGCTGGAGGGGAAAAGCCCAAGGCTGCAGAGCAGCCCACTGACCTCCTGGTGGGAGGGAGGTTCCATTCCACTGGCCCAACCCTGTCCACTTGGCTCTTGCCTGCTTTTGTACCCGCCAACCTGAAGTGAATGGAGGAAGAAAGAGGAGAGAGAAGCTGGTTGAGGAAGGGAGTGCCTTAAAGACAGTTTTAGCAGACCATTTTGACACCCCCTCCCCGCCCACCTCCCCATGTTCACATATGTTTGTGACCAGGCATTGCCTCCAGATGGGCCCCAGAAGGAATCTCTCCCCTGGCCAAACCATCCTCCCTCCCTCTCCCTCACCATCCTAGCCTGTCCTCCTGTCTGTTCTGGAAGCCTCCCATTCCCTCCTGCCCTGTGGGGACAGGGCACTCACACACCCCACCCCGCACCCCACCCCAGGTAGCCAGTTGCACCAGGGCCCATTTCTCCGGCGCACTTGCCATCAGTCTGTCCTCTGCTCTGGCTCCCAGGATCCTTCCTGGTTCTGCTCTAGGTGCTGGTGCTCAGGACTGGGATTGAGGAAATGGCCTCCCTTCTCCCCAGGCCCAGTTACATGTTCCTGGAGCAGGGGCACTTCTGTCCCTCTACCACTCTGACCCCAAGCAGGCACTGCTGGGCTCTGGGCGGAGCCAGCTTATCTGTGGGAGGCACTCAGGCCTCCCCTTCCTGCTTATCTCAGCTTCTCAGAAGAGGAGATGGAGCCATCTTTATTGGGCAAGTAGACTTGCACTTGTTCAGCTCCTCTTACTCTGCTGTGACTTTGTTGGTTAGGTTCCTTTGTTTCCAGAATATTCTTCCCCCTCCCACCTTTTCATTCCCAGGTCAAATGCCGCCTTACTTGGGAGGCCCCACAGCTTCCAGTCCATTCACACTGTTCCCAAGCATGCTTAATTGCTGCTTTAGGGGGTTCGTGGCCCTGTTGGCTGTAGGCAAAGTTGTGCATTAAAAAGATCATCCACCCAGGAGACCTGGATCTGCTAATTATTAGCTCTGTGACAATAAAAAAGCCACTTAAACTCTCAGGCAAGTAAGCAATTTTGTCATCTGGAAAATGAAGGTAATATTTTCCTATGCTTACCTCACAGGGACTCGAACCTGCAACAAAAGAATGAGACTCTACAAGGCCTCTTTCTTTATTCTGCACTCTGTTCTAATCTCTATCTGCTGATTGAAAACTGTTTTGTAATAGAGTAATTTTTTTTCTACACATCCATCCCAGATGCTTTATAAATGTTAGTAGAAATGAACTGATTTTAATGCTGAAAACTCCCACTTCATACTGAGCCCACACCTGCAGCCTCAGTAAAGCAGGCACACATTTAAGAGCTTGGTTCTGCCTTGGTCTTTGTGTCCTCATCCTAGACAAATGCAGTTTATTAGGGTGGTCCTGGTAAGGACACCTTGGCCAGATTTCCTGAGAGCAGCAGTGCTGTGTTAGGCCCGGGGTGCACTTAATGGGATAGAGGTGGGAATGGAAGGTCGGCTCCATAGATGGAGAAGCAGAAACCTGGGGTCATATTATGGAGCATAAGAAACTCATTAAGGAAAAGCTGAACCTTCGTGCAGTAAAACATAAGGCATTGGAGAAAATGAAGTTTTTGATGGAAGTGTGACATTTTGAAATGATATGTAAGAATGAAGTGGTATTGGGGACCTAAGTGACTGCATAAAAGGCAAAAAGACAGTGGCTACTTCAGTGTTGCAGAAATGAGCAAGTAAGGGCCTGGCCCAGGATGATGCAAAGGGGAGGAAGTGCATAGAAAGAAAACTTCATGCAAGAGAGTCAAGCCCTGGACACTGGTTGATGGGAAGGGTTGTAACAGACTCACGGTTGCCTGCCAAGTTGTATTTCTCAAGGCTAGGAGAATAGTGATGCCAGCAAGAGAAAAAGTGGAGTCTGGGTTAGGGGTGAGGGTGGAATGAGCCTGAGGGAAACATGATACCCCGGATGTTAGAAGTCTTTGGTCTCCTGGGGCATGAAGCAGTAGTGCTTTCTCTTCCTCAGGCAGTCCAGGATGCTAAGCAGGAATATCTAACTTCCTTGGACCATTTTCCTTTTCCAATTCCTTCTCTGTCCACAAATTAGCTGAGTTGATGTCTCTAGGAAGATGAAAGTGGGGACACCTCAGACTAGGTAAGAGCAAACAGGTGGCTGATGAAGTGAGCTGGTTAGAGCGTCGTGCTGTCACAGAGGAATACTCTATGGCTGGTGGGTGCTGTGTGACCGTAGCCCTGCAGGCAGTCATTGAAACCTGCAGTTAGGTTCTCCCCTTGTTGGAGAAGCTGAGCCAGCTATGGGTGGCAAGAAAGCCTACTGTTTCACCTTTCCCTACCCAGCGGCCTCCTGCAGGCAAAGTAATCTTATTACCTGGCCTTTCCTGGTTCTTGGTGAGCCAAAAAGAATCCATCTGGAGCACCTCACAAATGTCGAGACACCATGCTCAAATGAGGAAGTATTTTGAAAACAAAAGTGTTTATCACAAAGTGGGATATGTCACCAGAGTGTGAGCAACATTGGGCTTCTTTGTCTTGTTTTCATTTTTTTTATACTTCCTCTTTTGGGATATTCCTGCATACTCATTATTTACCCTTGCTCTGCTTTCAATTTTGAATTGTGCATGTGTTTTCCCATCATTCGTCAGTAATTCATGGGTTACGTGAGATTCTGTGCATGTGGATGAAACCTTAAGTATCTGTTAAAGAGGGTGGGTCAACCCAAGGACTGCTGGGGCAGTGAGGGTGCATGCCCTGCTGAGTGGAAAGTCCCTAGTTCTTCTTTGTGGTTAGTTGGTATCACCTCTCCACTTACGGCCTCTCCACTTTTGACTTGAGGCCATTCACAACCTGGCTCCACTCCCATTATCAGAAATAACAGCTTGTGCTGATTCGGCTTTTCTTAACAGTCCTCTACCGCTCATATCTGACTACTTTCCTACAACCTCTGCTCTGAAAGCTGCCTCCAGAGCACAGCTCCTCCTTCTGTTCCCTGACTCCACCCCAGCCAGGCCCAGCCCATAAGGCCCATAGCCACCACTTGGACCTGGTGGTGAGGAACGTTGCACTGACAACTAGGGCTCAAATTTATCTTTGCAGACACTGCTTCCTGCTAGCCTTAATTCTTCTCTTTCATCTATCCTAATTCTCAGATCTTTTGCTTAATGCATACAAATATGAAAATATCAATAGTAGTAATAACAGTAACATCTACCTTTACAAAGCACTTATGAACCAGAAATGTATTAAATGCTTTGCAGAGATATTTTCCTTTGATCCTCACAGCAATTGCATGAAGGAGGTAAGTTATTATTTTCTCTATTTTACAGCTGAGACAGCTGAGGTATGTGTAAATGCAGTAAGTTGACTCAAGGTTATAAAATCAATAATTATGGGAACTAGGAATAAAACCCATTCCTTAATAATTGAACCTCCCAGGCATTAAGCTTCATATATTTGGGGGGAATTTCTTTATAATCAAAATCTTATTCTGTCTAAATTGCCTTTTCTTTCATGGCTTGACCTTTTTCTGTGATGGTTTTAGAGGCCATTATTCTCAAAATTGTCAACCATAAAGTTTTACTCTATGATGTCCTACATAATCATCTACTGTCTATTGGGCTTAAAGTTTGATAATAAAGAGCAAGAAGTTTATGTAAGCCAGGGGTGGTGGCACAGGTTAATAATCCTAGCACTCAGGAAGCTGAGGAAGGAGGATCATTGCAAATTCGAGGCTAGCTTGGGTTACATAGTAAGTTTAAGGCTAGTCTGAACTACATACCCTGTCTCAAAAAATCCAACCAACAAACTAACAGCAAAAAGACATTTAACTGCACGGTGTGACACCCAGCTGTGTATGTATACCTGTGGGAATTTATTTCCTAGATCATTTGATTACAGTGAGAGCAACTAGGAAGCTCTCTACCATGAGTCATTTACCTGATTAAGAAGGAGCCAGAATAATTCTTGGTATCACAGTACTTCTTAGGACATTGCCAAGAGGAACATAGAGCATGGATTTGAGGATGGTAAAGTTGCTGTTTGAAAAGAGAGTACCTAAAAATACTTTACCACTTGGATGGTGATCCTCCAAGTGTCCTGCAACCTCACAGGACATCTCAGGCCCTGTGACTGGGTAGCATTTCTCACCTATGGACTTTTGAACAGCTTACCTATTCGAATCATGGGCAAAAGGCCATCTGAGCTTTCATGTAGAAAATAAAAATTTGTAAGGCGAATCATTTCAACATTCTTCTTCTGACTCCTTGCTCTGTCCTTTCTTTTCAGCCTACCTGTCTTTCAGACTTGAAGGCTGAGCTTCCTACACAGTCTTAGGTGTGGGTACACTCTAGGGATTTTGGCTTAAATATACACCTTGAATCTTTCTCACCTGGAAGACTCAGGTAAAATCCTATTACCCATCCCAATACCCATAGGTCTTTTTAGTTTCTTTAGAAACTAAAAATTTATTATCATATCATAATATCAAATAAAAATTATTTATATTTCTGGTGTATAATATGTTTTTTGAAATATGTACATACTGTGAAATGGTTAACTCAAGCTAATTAACATGTTTTTGCAGTGAAGACATTTTTTGAAATTTTCAGGAATATAGTACATTGCTATTAATTATAGTCACTGTTATACAATAAATCGCTTAAACTTGTTCCTTCTTAACTGAAATTTTGTGTCTTTGATCAACAAGTCCCCAACTGTCCATTCCCTGTCCCATGCTCTGGTAACAACTATTTTATGCTCTACTTTTATGGCTTTAACTTTTCACAATCCACATGTAAGTGAGACCATACAGTGTTTGTCTTCCTGTGCTTGGCTTATTTTACTCAGTATAATATCCTGCAGATTCATCCATGTCATCCCTAATGATATGATATTCTTCTTTTAAAAGACTGAATAGTACTCCATTGTGTGTCAATACCAGATTTTCTATGCCAGTTCATCTGTCATGAATTTCTAGGTCAACCCTCTGTTCTGACCAGTGTGAATAGTGCTGCAGTGAATGTGGGAGTGGAGATGGCACTTGAGCACCCATTATCTTTGGGGGTCCAGGTCTCTTGGCATTGCTACAAAGAGTCCTAATTATCAAATATGTTAAGGTCAACTAAAATTAGTGATCAGTGGGATCAGAACAAAATATATGTGTTTGCATTTGAAGGCAACTTTTGATTTATATTTGATTAGGGAAGAAGTAGTATTCTTTAAAATTTGACAAGTTAGATCACCTAGTGATATATGTGTAGTTCCTGTGTGTAGCTTAATGTTCCAGTATAGACACATCACTCAGCTGCAATGTGGGCTTTAAATAAACAATGGTGAAATAACTATGGTTCTTGACAAAAAACTATCAGCTGTGTCTGGTCTCCTGTATGTCCAAATACAGGATCTGACCAACAGTACCTAATCTGATTCCTTCCTTAAGTTTGAACCTCTGCCCCTGATAGTATTTGTTAGTTGCTCACTAAGTATGGCACAAAACAGGGGAATTTTACTCTAAGTGAAAAAAGAACTGACAATAAACTTACCTAGAGCTATATAGCTGGAAAGTTATTCATAACTGTTTTTTAAAACTATAAGCTTCTAATTGTCCCACAATAGAGAAACAGCTAAATGGTGGATCTAAACATTTCCATGCAATTAAATACATGTAAATAAATATCAAATATAAGTGAAACGCACAGCCAAAAGTAGAATGGTGGTTTCTAGGAAAGTGGGAGGGGACAATGGAGATTTGATATTTAATAGTGGCAGCATTTCAGTTTGGAAAAACTTTTGCAGATGAATTGTTGTGATAGTTGCACAACACTGGGACTATATTTAATGTCACTGAATTTTACACTTAAAAATTAGAATTGTAAATTGCAATGTTACAAATATTTTACCACAACTACATTTAAAAATTTTTTAAATGAAATTAAGAATTATAGACACATCACAAACCCTGAAAGCTTTTTCCCTTACTCTTTCTTCTTTTTTCCCCCAAAACTCGGTTCTTTAACTCTCCCTAAACACACACACACACACACACACACACACACACACACACATGCACACACTTTAAAAGATTGTATCCTGGTCCATGACTTTCTGTCTTCTTTACTGTCTACATTTTACCCTTCCCTGGAACTTTTAAGGGAACTTTCTGATGTCCTCTTCCTCTGCCCTCTTCGGATCTCTGAGCCACATCTTCCCTGGTGTGTGGCCTACTCCAGCCCTCTGTCCGTCTTGCATCAGCCATTCTTCACCTGATATAAAATAGACACATTCCGTAAATATGTTCAGTGGATTTCTCAGATAGAAGTGGTGTGATCTAGTGTGAAGAGCAGAAATGTAAGAACTAGACAGGTCTGAGTTGATTTAAATGTGTTTTCTAATAGTTTGTGTTCATATGAACTTACAGAAAATCTCTCTGTACCTTTAACTTTCTTGATCTGTAAAACAACTCCACTTCCCTTGACAAGATTGATGTAAGGGCTAAATAAAGTAATGTGTGTTTTGTTCATTGCTCTGCATATGATAAGCAAATAACTGATGATAGCTGCCATCACTTGTACGTGTTTACGTATGCTGTTTCAGAGTTTCTGAGAGCTGTACTATACATCAGACTATTTATTGAGCGAGGATCAGAGATTGTGAGCTTAACTGGCTTCGGTATTCTGGGTTTGTTTCACATATCAGTGAAATATGAAAAAAGGCTAAGAATTCACTGAAAGGTTGAAGACAAAGGAGTGGTTGGACTTCTTTTCGAAGAGTTTTGAGATACTGTAGTTTTTCTTTCCTTCAGCATTAATCCTATTTACCACTCACCTCCAGTTGAATAAGAAGTTTCAAGAAATTAATTTGGACCATGTCTCATATAAAAAAAGAGCACATGAGTCTTTTCTGAAAACTGTAAAGTTGTAACCGCTAGGTAGCCTTAATTATGTGACACAGCAAGGACCCCACATTAGATGTGAGATGCACTTCACAGATGTGCATTCTCCATGCGCTTTTCAGGTTGTTTGGGGTCCATGTAGGACAGCTGGCCATGACCTGCACTGAAGTCCATATAATGGGGTGCTTCCTACAGGAGAAAGACTGCCCTGCAAGAAGAGACTGGACATACACTCTTGGTTGAAAAGAGGAAAGAAGATTATGAACAGCAAGCCAGGGAAACATGATCCAATTCAGAAGCTTTAGTAATATATTGCTAGGAAAATTAGCTCTCCATGAGTGTCCCAACAGAAACACAGAAGATTAGACATCATTCTTGTTCTGCAGGATCCAGGATCCAGGACATTAAAAATAAAACCTATTCCAACCCAATCGTCTTTCCTAAGTTCTCATTTAAAAGAAAAACCAAAAAAATCGTTGCAAGTTAGAAAGGCAGTAATGAAAAAAGAAGATACTGAGCTTGACTTGTCATATCAGTCTCCAAGTCCTCACTGAGATAAGAGCAAGCTGGAAAAGGAGAAAAATTTTGAGAAACAATAATTCAGAGTTTTGGTGGTAGATTAGACTTTAAAACTACCTGCAAATGACTGGAGGATGTCTTATTACCCATAATACCTGGGAAAACTACTAGACTTGCCTAAAGTTTTACACAGAGGTGATGAACAAACTGATAGAGCAGGTTTTGCAGGAATAGCTATAAGGAAGAATAAAGTCAGTTCTGTGTGCACCCTGCTAGTAGAGCACCCTTAGGAAACCAGTCACATTACCTATGTGACCAAGGACAAAGAACTCCATTCCTTTGTTTAGTATGTGAAAGATGAGAGAATTGTACTTAAGCTTTATATCAATTAAATCTTTTAATACAAATGCCATAAAGCATTTAACACAGCCTGATTTTGTTTAATATTCATTAGGTTTTCTGCCACTATAAAAATTAATGACAATAATTCCCACTTTTGGACAACAGAAAACAAAATAATGATACACATTTTGTTGTCTCTCTCTATGAAGTTCTAAAAGAAAACCAGAAAAGTGATTAAGGAGTTGGATAGTGCACCTGTTTTTTATTGGTCTACAATAGCTCCCTAATGGTGTCACTTCTCCAAATAACCAATTCAGGATTCATTGTTTCTCCAGTCTGTGGATTGACAATTTCAGCGCAGTTTGAATCTGTTATTTTATGTGTTTGATTTCTCATGACAGGCCAGCTCAGAATGGCCCAGTCCAGGACGGGCCCCATGCTTAATGGTTGGCTGAGTCTGTTGCCACTGTGCCTGTGACCTTCTCCCATGCAGCCCCTATAGCAGACTAGCTGGGCTAGTTTCCAAGGCAACCAGATTCCAAGGGTATAAGAATGGAAACCACAAGGCTCTGGAGACCTAGGCTTGGAAGTCATGCGACATCACTACTTCCATAGTCTATTGCTGACTGCAAGTCTTATAATCAGCCGATATTAAAGGAGTTGAAAAATAAACTCCATCTGAGGGAAGGAACTGTAAAAAATTTGTAGTCATGTTTAAAAATATTTAATATGCTGTAATGAGAAAGACAACTGTCCTTAAGTGTCATATACCTGGTTTCCTGCCCTACATTTCTTATAAACTAGCTGAATGATTTTTAACTAATTTTCTATTTCAACAAAATCAAGCACTGAATGCTTATCTTTCTAGATTTCTGATTTAGCCTCTTTTTTTTCTTAGAAGTCTGCAGTTTTAAAGCCAGAGCACCAACCTCAAATTATGAGAACTGATTCTCTTTTTTATAGATAATCATAGGTCAGACAAGGAACAACCTACACCATTACCCTGACTCCTGAAAATTAAGCCAAAGGGATGTAAATAATGTATCACGTGGGCTAATTAGAGTCTTCCTTAAGAGATATTTGGCATTTCCCCATAGCCTCTGCGTAGTACGTTTATTTGGTTCTTTTTTTTTTTTTTTTTTGCAGCACTGGGGATCAAACTCACAGCCCCGCGCCTGCCAGACAGGTGCTTAAGCTGCTGAGCCAAACTCCCAGCCCTAGTGTTTTTGAGGTGGGGGTCACACTACGTAGCTCAGGCCGGCCTTGCGCTCATGTTGCAGCCCAAGCCGGCCTCAAACTCACAACACTCCCCCTACCTCAGCCTCCTGAGTGCTGGGATTAAAGGTGTGCGCCACCACGCCCGGTTTTGGTATTTTTCTTTTGTTGTTAGTGTTTGGTTTCTCCTATTCTACAGCCTGGAGATATCCATAGATGATAAGAATGAAATCCATACTGAAAGGATAGCATGCTGGTGAGCTGGAAGTGGCAGGGAAAAAACAAATCAACAGTAGCAGGAGTTCAGGAGAGAAAGGAAATTTTATTGACACTAGCGGACCCCAGAGAAGTAATCTCCAGAGTCAGAGGTGCTGATTACACAGAGCTTGTCTTATTTATAGGGTGGTAAACAGAAGCTACAAGAACAAGATAAGCTTTTACTGAAGATTATGGTATAGTGGGTATCTTGTGCAGTGAGCACAGTTGTATGTAGCAAAGTTGTTTTTAGCACATTCACAAAAGTTTCAATTTGATGACAAAGTATAATTTAGCTGAGTTCAGTGGCAGAGAACAGAATAACTGCAGCTTTATTTAACAAATGACTGCAGTTAGGTCAGGATTTCTGCTTCATAAGTAATCTAATTTCTGGAGGTCTATGTACTTTGTGGAGAAGAGCAGCCATACCAGCTCTGGATTGCATTTCAACTGACATTTATATGTGAAAAAGTATTCATTAAATTAGGCTACTGTAGTTTCTTCCTATCTCTCAGGGTTTACTCTGGTCCTACTAATAAGCAGATACTACTATCAAATGAAACCGAGATTTGAGATTTGGACAATTTCTACCTCAGTGATGGTGAACCTTTTAGAGCCTGCGATGATACAAACAGCCCACCGTGGCATGCATACCACAGGTTTACCACCTCTGGCTTAACTACTCAAGGTTGTTAGGTTCAAATAATCATATTGTGAACTACACAACTCTGCAACTTCATTACATGAACTAAGATGTACTATATATAGAGAGAGAATTGGGTCACATAGGAACCTTGTACCTAATAAGTAATTTAACATTAAAGACAGCAAATTTGTCCTATACTGATATATAGCTACTATACGGCTTACTGGTTCAGAGGTCTAAATGTTTTTGATTAATCTGTTAAATGTGGCCTTTACATCTTCTCAAGAACACAGATATCTCTATAGATATGTCAGAGAAAACTTGATACATGTAACTGGATACACGGATGGTGAAGAATAAAGAAGCAAATTTGGGTGGGGAGTGAGACAGCCTCAAAAATATCAGGGACAAAAAATACTAGAAACCTTAAGATGAGAGCAACAAAGAGGAGGGAGATTTCAGTGAAGCCCAGCAACTGGGCCCACTCAGAAATAAAAGCAGCCATATTTGATCTGCTCAGCAAGCTGGGACCTTAGAAGAAAGAGCTTGTCAGAGGGAGCTGGAGCCCCAGAGGATGGATGCCTACCTTAGGAAGTATCACCTGAAGCAGAGAGAGGAGCGACACCTTGCTGTCATTCTCTACTCCTCTGGTCTTACCCTAGGCTGAATATCTTACCCTAGCCTGGATAAATGCTATACTTTTGACAAGTGCTCCCTAAAGACCTTTGGGTTAATGCCTTCATCCCCAGTTCATGGCACTATTAGGAGCTGGTGGAACCTTTAAGAGGAGATGGAGCCTAATTGCAAGTCCTCTGATCATACGGTAGCATGACCTGAAAGAGAATATTGGAACTATAGATCCTCTCCTTCCTTTTTCTCATTTCTCAGATAACATGAGGTGAAGTAGTTGCTCTGCCATGTAGTGTCACTATGACAGCCTTCTTACCACAGACCCAAGAACAATGGAACCAACAGATCATGAAATGAAATCTTCAAACTTTGATTCCTCTTTTTAAGCCAATTATCTCAGGAATTTTGTCATAGTAAGGAAAAGCTGACTATAACAAAATAAAGCTCCTTGAGACATAGAACCTGAGAGAAAAGATCAGGGAGTTGATCTACAGAAAGGAAAATGACAAGACAGAACATTTGTAGGAGTGTTTGACTCATTTGTAAAGCTTTGGTAGACACAGTACTGTTTCATAGCCCAGGTAACAAAGGGTAGCTCAAAGTGTAGCAGAAAACTTTACATTCTCTTGAACATAGCCCCCCAGAAACTCAGTAAATATGCTTTCATCTCCTAGAAAGAGCTTTCATGGAATAGATGTTGCTATTTTTATGATGGTCTAATGCAGTAGTGACAATGATAAGACTCCTACAATTATCTCTGTACATAACAGACATCAACTGAGAAACAAGAAAAAGGTTGGACACATAGGTGATCCGTTCTTCATGGTGATCACAGTCAACTATCAAGTTTGTTTTATTGGGAAAAATCTCTCCTTTGGTAAATTCCAAAAACACTTGAAGTGTGATTTGAGCTCCTTGTATTCTTATGACACTGTCACTGTTACCCACAGCTGCCACACAGCAGGCAATGTTTGAATTTCGTGGTTATATTTTTTAAGAGTACGGTCCATGATAATGAATCATAATGGCTCAAGATTTTTCTTTTTTAAAATATGCAATTAGTCATGCAACTAAAACCTCTGAACCTTTCAAGGTAGAGAGAAGGCAGTGACATTGCACTGAAGGAATATAAGGATGATGACTTCTCTGGGCTCTGTTTTATTCTTATAAAACATAGAGACATAGAGCTGAAGAATTCAGACACCAGAAATACATGGGAAGCAGACAACGAAGCAGTATTTCTCAAGGAAAGACTTCACTGTCAAGCCAGGGAACCAGGAAAGAGGCAGTCTAGCTGTATCGACTTTACTCTGAACAACAGGCACAAAGTTGTGGCTTCACTCCTACCCATGTCAGCAGAGGACAAATGGGGAGCCCAGACATCCTCTGAAAGCCTGCAGGGCAGCTCTGGAACAGCCCCTCACACCCACACAGGTAGAATCAAAGGAGGTCAAGGATTCTCCTCCTTAGTGCAATGTAGAGAAGCCCACACCTGTCTGAAGAGGACTAGTGTGAGGAATTTCACTATCAGTTTCAGTAAGTCCCCCATTTACCAATGAGTTCTTTTCTGGGAAAATGTTAGTAAGTCTGATTTGTTTGGAAGTCCAGCAAAGTGAGTTTTATACACCTTTGACATAAATATACAATGAAAAGCATAAAAATTCCAACACATACACCCACAAATGCTGTAAATAAACTATGTATTTTTACATTTACCTTATACTGATGGTACAGTTTAGTACAACTGGCTTGTAGGGGGTTGCATGGCATGAACTAACAAGAAGAGAGCTCCTAACTGGAGGAGGGAGTATAGATGGGAGATGGTGGAGCTGAAGGAACAGCAGCAGCAGAGAATGGAGGGCAAGATGGAATTTCACTCACACTTGATATTGATGACAAATTTTTTGATGAATTCAATTCTGTCTACCCTCTTGAGAAAATGATCCAGTGGTGTCTGAGTAGTAGCTCTTTCTTTTCTCATTGTAGATGACTCCGAAGCACTGGATGACATTCTAAATGGCTGTTACAACCTTTGTGTATCTTTCTACACAGAAGTCCTGTGTCTCAACAATTAATAGTGCCTCTTCAGGTAAAGAAAATCCCCTTGCCATTTCCTGTGTTGTGAATCTCTTTGGTTCCTTAGTTACATCTTCCTCTTAGCTCTCTTTGTCTTTTCACTTGGCCTCTAGTTCTATCATGTCCTCATTAGTAAGCACTTCATGTTGCGAAGCAAGGAGTTCAATAGTCATCCTGTTGCAGATCTAGCTCCAGCTTCTTACTAAGGAATACTAAGTTGTTGAAGATCTCTTTGAACTCCTTATATCTTCTCAAGTCCATGAACGTCATTAACAAACTGCAGGCAAAGTTCTTCTAAACCCCATTCATGGTGACAGCCAAAACTTCACTCCATGCAAAGTTGATGCTTTTTACAGCCTTGTAAATCCAAAATTGTCACAAGACTGTTCCTGTTTCATCAATTGACTTCACTGACAAAAAGTGTGAAGCAAATAATTTTTTTTTACCTCATTTTTTTTTTTCGGCACCAGGGATTGAACTCACAGCCTTATGCTTGCCAGACAGGTGCTTAAGCTGCTGAGCCAAACTCCCAGCCCTAGTTTTTTTGAGGCAGGGTCACACTGTGTAGCTCAGGCCGGCCTTGCGCTCACGTTGTAGCCCAAGCAACACTCCGTCTACCTCAGCTTCCTGAGTGCTGGGGTTAAAGGCGTGCACTGTGAAGCAAATAATACTTCTTAAAACACGAAGTAATTCTTTGGTCCATAGGTCAGATGAGTGCTGTAGTATTCACATATATATTACAGTATATACCACAGTGTATCTGCTTATCTGTATCAGCAGGTGCACTACTTAGACACTGGGATAAAAGTCATCCATGAGTTGGGGATGACCTGGTGCACTGTCATGCACCAAAAGAATGTTGAATTCCCATATCTTTCTCCAAGCATAATTTCTTTATCTGTGGGATAAAGTGGTGGAAAACACCAGTGCAGGAAATTGGCCTTTGTAAACCAGCCTTTCAAATTACTCTTCCACACAACAAGTAGAGATTCTCTGGCTATGTTTTTGAGGGCTCTTGGATTCTCTGAATAGGAAACTAAAAGAGGCTTTAGTTTCATATCACCAGAAACACTGTCACCAAACAACAGAAAATCTTTCCTTTGCTGCTTTAAACTCTGGCATCAACTTTCCCTGTTTATTGGTATAACTTTGTTCTGGCATCCTCTTTCAGTACAGTCCTGATTTGTTAACATTAAAAGTCTGTTGGGGTAAATAAGCACCTTCATCAGTAATTTATATACATGTCGTTGGAAAGTCTTGGGCAACTATGGCATCTATACTCACAGCCTCACCACTTACTTTTATGGTAAAAGATGGCGTTAGCCTTGGCTCCATTAAACCATCCGTAGCAGCAGTAAATGATGCACCCTGTTCACCTTGTGCTTTCTGCAAATCTTCAAACAGGATTTTAGTTTTTTCTTCAATAAGCATTAAACTGAGTGGGTCTTGAAGCTGATGCCAACCCTGCATCCACACACTAAGTTTCTCCATCTCCTCTATCACTTTACCAAGCTCTTTGGATATTTTTGTTGACTTCATTGGCATGGCAGACTTCCCATGTTCCATGATCTTGTCCTTGTTCCTTAGAATTGTGCCAGTTGTTGATTGATCCATGTTATCAGAATGAGCTAAGTTTACCATCTTTTCACTTTGGTCCAATCTTTCAGTTATTTCCACTTTTGCTTCCATGGCTATTGCTTTGTGCTTATTAGCAGTTCCCATCACATCACCACCGTTTATCTTCTTGCTTCTAGATATCCTGAGCTCTGATTGAGCACTGTACTGCTGCACATGATGGCACTGCACAGGAAACACACAGAAGAACAACTGGGAGGGTGTCAGGCAAATATGTGAGCTACTTCTGTGATTTATTCACATCTACGAATGTTTTAATGTGAAGTCCATTTGAACTGTGAAAGTTTACAACTTGAATGTTAATAAGTCAGGAACTTCCTGTACCAATAAGAAGGGTAAACCCTCTCTCCAGTCCTAGTGACATTAGAGGCCAGGTGTGGAGCAGGATCAAGATTTCCTAACACTTCCGGCGAAGTATCAATAAAGGCCAAAAAACAAAGATGTCCAAGTTTCAATGAAAATTATTCATTATACCAACAACCTTGGAGATCTGGAACTGAAAAAAAAAATCAATAGATATCTATACAGAGATGACAGACCTATTGCAATTATTCGACAGATTGCAAAGCAGCTATGACAAAATTTCTTAAATGAGCCATTATGAACAAGCTGAAATAAAATAAAAAGAAAATCTCAGAAAGAAAAAAGGATATAATGAAGAACTGAATCAATATTTTAGAAAGTAGAAGGTATAAAAACAAAATTAAAAAAAATAATAACCAAAATTAAACGTTTAATGGATTGAATCAACAGAAAATAGAAAAAAAAGCAAGGTACTAGAAGATAAAACCATGGGAATTATTGTGAGCAACGGAGATAATATACACTACAAAAAATTATACAGAGCCTCAGAGACCTGTGGGACTGTAATAAAAAAGAAGCTTGAAAGAAATGATAACAAATTTGTGAAATTCGACAAAAGATACACTCCAATAGGGTTAAGAAGCTAAGAAAATTATAGAAAGGTAAAACTGAAAAATCCAAACTGAGACATAGTCAAACTTCTAGAAGCAAGACACAAAGAAAGACTTTAAAAGCAATAAAGAGAAACTGTCTAAGAGGGAAAAATAATTCAGCTGACAGTGAAATTCTCATCACAAATGATGAAGGATAGAAAATAGTTGCATAATATTTTCTAAAGCTGAAAGAATATAACTTTCATCCAGAATTCTATATGCAGAAAATACATACTTCAGGAATAAAGGGCAAGTTGTGATTCTCGGATGAAAGAAAACTGAGAGTGTTTGTCATCAGTAGAACCACTATAAATGACTGGCTAAGGAAAGTTCTTCCAACAGAAATGATGAAAGAAATGACTGAAGTCAGGGGATGGAGAGAATGTAGCACCCCTGACCACCCCCCCAAGTAGACAAACCACATCATTTCTGAGACATAAAAACCTAACTTCAAAAAATTTAACTTGACCTTTGACCAGATGACACCATTTCAGAAAATATTTGCCTAGAGAAACAAAATTTGACTTAACCTTCCACCCTATCCACTTTGTTCCTTTCTTTCCAGACACCCATACCCATTTTGTTCCTTTCTGTCCAATTACCCTTACCCACATCTCCTAAACCCCAACCCCTGTGTGCTGGCTGGTGGTTGACTCCTGGACCCACGACTCAAGTGTATGGCCACAAAAGTCAATAAATCTTCCATTTTATATTTGATTGCAGCTGGCTATTTTGTTGGTTTCATGACAGGTCTTCTTTGACCTAAGAGAAATTTGAATGTCAAAAAAGACAGAAAGCAGCAAAAATAAAAATAAATATAAGATTATAACTTTTTTGAGTTTGTGAAGTTATGTTTGATAGATGAAGCATAAGTTTTAACAGGACTAACGTGAGTCTAAATATATACATACAAAGATTAACAGCATTATAAATATAGGAGGTAACAGAGTAACTGTCACTAGTTGTGTTTATATAGTATAATGCTACAGAAATCACTAAAAATTGTACCAACAGATACACCTACAGATAAATCAAAACAGGATTTTTAAAATGTTAAATTAACCCACAGAGAGTTGTGAAATGAAACGGAAAAATAAAATAGAGAACAAAAATAAAACAAAAATTAAATATTACATATTAATATAACAGTATTCACATTTAATGTAAATGATTTAATAAGCCGTGTGAAAGACAGAGGTCAGTATAATGAAATTAAAACTTCTACATGCTGTCCATAAGAAATTTGTTTCAAATATAATGATGGAAGTTCAAAAGTAAAACACTGGAAAATATGTATTTATACATATATTAATCAAAAGAAAGCAGGAATATCAGATAAAATAGATTTTAGAGCAAAAAAGTGTTAAAAAATTATATTGTATAATGGCAAATCAATCCACCAAACAGACATAGCAATCCTAAAAACATATGCACCAAAAGAAAGAGCTGAAAAGTATGTAAAGCAAAACAGAAATATAAAAGAAATAGACAAGTCCTCAATTACAGTTTCTCTAAAAATTAGATTAGCTACCCAGAGAATCAGCAAGAATATATAACTGCTGGATAAATCCTAACAACATTTAGGAAGTGTGCCACCTAACAACAGAAAATAAGATATACTTTCCAATAAATATTGAGCACAGGAAACATGCAGAAGAGAATATGCTACCTTGAGTCATTTAAGAGGAAAACTGGGGCTGAGTGGTAGCTCACACTTACTTAGTATGTATGAACTTTAAATTCAGAATATAATGCTTTATTTTCAGTCAATCAAAAAAATCTTAGCAAAACCTTAAAAATATGTTGATTCTTCAGAGAAACAGAATCATTAGATACATACATGTATAAATTTCTGTAGATGCAAACAAAGTCATTCTAAGATAAATTTATATGGAAACACAAAAGAACAAAAATAAATAAAAATAATTTTAAAAGTGAGAGGAATCAGTCTAACTATAATCAGGAGTTGTTATGTAGTTAGAAAAACTAAACTTTACAGTAATCAAAGCATAAAGATCAATGAAATAGAATAGAACAGGGAAGACATAAATAGATCCACATAAATATACCCAACTGAGTTTTGACAAAATATGGGAAACATTAATTGAGAGAAAGAGTCTTTTCAACAAATAATGACAGAGCATTGGGCCATTCATAGGCAAATAAATACTGACCTAAATTCACATCTTCCGCACCAAAATAATGTCCAAATAGATCAAAAACTTAAATATAAAACATTAAAATACAAACCTTACAGAAAAAATCATACACAAAATTCTTTACTATATAGGACCAGGTAGAAAATTTCTTAAACTTGGCACCCAAGTACAATCCATGAAAATACTAATTGATAGGTTGAATTTTATCAAAATTATTTTGTTCCTCTGCAATGAACCATGTGAAGAGGATAAAAAGTCATGTGGCAGACTGGAAGGAAATATTTACAAAACACTGATTTGAAAAAGCACTGCTATCTAGAATAGACAAAATGCTCAAAACTCAATATTAGAACAACAAATAATCCAATTAAAAACTGGCCAAAAGACAGAGTTATTTCATGAAGAGGATGCAAACATGGCAATTAAGTATATTGAAAAAGGCATAAAATATTAGTTGGTAAGGGATGCAAAATTACACATGGCATCACTACATACATATCAGAATGGCTAAATTTAATAGTGACAACAAAATGCTAGATAGTATGCACAGAAAGTGTATCACTCACACATAGTGGAAATGTAAAATGGTATTGTTTCGAGATACAAAACTCTTACACAAAACCTGTATGCAAATGTTTTTGTGCCTTCATTCATAATAGACAAATTGGAAAGAACTCAGGTGTCCTTTAGTGAACAAATGGTTAACACAAGCTCTAGAAATCCATACTACAGCATATTATTCAACAATAAAAATGAATGAATTACCCATGCACACAAAAACTTGGAATGAATCTCCAGAGAATTTTGCTGAGGAGAAAAAATGTCAATCTGAAAAAGTGACATATTACACGATTCAATTTATTTAACAAATAGAAATGAACAACAAATTAGCAGTTACCAGGGGCTAAGGAGAGGATTGGGTTTGATGCAAGTGGGATTTATCTATGAAAGGGCAACTTGCAAGATCCTTCAGGTGATGGAGCTATTCTGTAGCTTGACTGTATCAAGGGCAATATATATATATATATATATATATATATATATATATATTTTTTTTTTTTTTTTTTTTTTTTGTACCAGAGATCGAACTCACACCCTCACATCTACCAGGCAGGTGCTTACTCCACTGAGGTAAGTCCCTGGCCCTCAAGGGCAATATCTTGATTGGGCAATTGTATTACAGTTTTGCAAGATGTTACCACTGTCAGAAACTGCGTAAAAATTATGTAATCTCTCTGTAATATTATTTACAACTGTCCTAACATTCAAAGGTGTCTCCAAACTTGACAGTTAATGAAAAAATGGTTCTCAAGTTGCAAGATCTCATGAAATGGACTAGATAATGTATTGGGCCAAACTTTATGGAAAGTAGATTCTATTCTACATAGTTTATTAAGAAAGAAAACCTACTGTGTGATGTTTGGAAGTTTATGTATGTGAGAGGCAGAGACAAAACAAAGAGCTAGGACTCCACCATGCCCCTGCCAAGGTGCCCCTGGAAACCTTTGGTGATGCAACCACTGCGCAGACACTGAGGGTAGGGGCACTGTTGGGGAACAATCACCAGGATGGTCCACACTCAATATTCTTCCTCTGAGTTTTCACTTTGCAATTGAAGTGGGGGCAGATCACCTGAGCAGAAAAGCCCAGGTGAGAGCCTGTGTCCGACCACGAAGTATCCTGGGAGAGCAGGGTCTGGTGTCTGCTACTGGAGAAGTGAGATGCATGTACTTCAAATTCTCCAAACACAGGAGTATGTTCAAACAACTCCACTAGTGATAGACTATGATGCCTTATACAAAAGAGTCTATCCACTTTTTGAAGGTCTAGAAAGAATTTTTAAATTCTGGTGAGTAGGGTCAGTACTGGAAGGTAGATTGTTTCTTTGACAATTTATCTGTTTTCCCCTTTAGTTCTTGTCATTCTCTATTTCTTAGCTCGATATTGATGCATTGTATTTTGAAAAAAAGTCATGCATTTCAGTTCTCTTTCCAACTGGATTAATGTATAAACATGCCTAGCATTTCTTAGCTTTATTCTTCTTTTCCTTTGTTATATATTCTCTTTATTCATTATTTTGTATTTTCTTTTATTTATTATAAAATATGTATTATTATTATTATAGCAACCTTGAAAATCCTTTACACCCATGTGAAAAAGATGATTTGAAACACAGAACCTAGCAGTATGTGTAGTGAACTCCCTTAGGTTCACTCTACCAATATTATATTATGAGGCACGCAATGCAATTTAGGTGAACTTCTCCCTATCACCGTATCTGGGGTGGACCCCATTTACCCTAAACCAGCCAGAGGGGTTTTGTTTCTCTGGATAATGTAGTTAATCACACATGATTAGTTCAGGTACAGTCATATCTAGCCAATGGGTGCTGGCAACCTTTACCGTGGCCATTGGCTCAGAAGTGTCCTCATGACCAATGTTGATTCAGTTTTAAAGAAAGTCAAGAATTAATGTTGTCCAAAGAGAAAAATATTTCTCTTTTCTCTACTACCACCCAGGCCTGACTAGCAAAAACGAGAAGCATTCAGCCCTGGAGCTGCTAAAAATCTACCTGAAAGTATACTGTATTCACAGATGAGTTAAAATAAAAAGAAATCATGTACTCTTCCCATTTTGAGACCCTCATACCAAATTGGCAGAGATCTGGTCCCAGTAGTTTTTGCTACTTCGTTGAACAACGTAAGATTTGTCCAGACTCACCACTGGACAAAAAGGAAATGTGTATTTTGCCTCTAGACATATTTGTGTGGCTGACTAGGGAAAATTTTCTTTAGAGGACTAGAATTCACCCAAGCAAATCCTATTTTGAAGTGAAAATTTCTTACATTGCTCTTGAGTCTGTCTCAAGATTTTCTAAAACCTGTGGTCCATAAATATAAAACCAGCAGATGTAGCTTGGTTTTAGTACTACAGTTAGAGTTTTGATGCCAATGCTGTGTTGAAATGTAAGAGTGTTGTTGAGATTGTAGTATCTATATTTAAAAGTCTGGTGGGTTACTTGAGCCTGAAATGCCTTAATCACTTTTGATAAGAGTCAGAAACACTTTCTGTTAATTCCCCCTCCCTAAGATGCCCCAGAGGCTGTCTGTCCATGGGTGTCTGAAGCTACATGCTGTCACCCTGCCCAGGTCACTACTGCTGAGACTGCCAAAGCCCATGTAAAGGTGTTGTATCTCCCCTGGTTGAACCTGAGGACAGTGTGTCCTTGAGGCCCTGCAGGTTCTTATCATGATTCCATAACTTCTATCCCAACACTTCCATATACACTGTGCAGGCAGTATGTAGAAGCCAGGCAATGACTCTTTAGCTCTTTCTTTTACTTAAGATGCTCCTCTGTGAGTAGAGGGGTTAATCCTCAGCATGAACTGAAAGGACTGTGCTTACCTCTGCCATCATGCAACCTCAGATGATGCATTACTCTCCTCAGGCTTTACTGCACCCTCTTGCCTATGGTTTTGAATAAAGAATGGCCCTGAGAGCAAAGCAGGAAAAGGGGTGTGTGCGGTGTTCTAGAGAGAGATGGACAATAAACAACTATACTAATCAATACAGTAACTCCAGGTACTGGTGACTACTATGAGGAAAAACAAAGTAGGTGAGGGGATAAAGAGAGATGGGAGTGAGAACAAGGCGCCATTTTTTATGAAATAGCCTGGTATTTGAACAGGAGTGTGGAATTCAGCTTGGAAAATCATGGGATGTTTGTAAAGAATTGCACAGGTTCTGGGGAGGCAACAGTAAATGCAGACTGTGCTACTGGGCAGGAGGCTATTGAAACCATTGCAAGATCTAGACAAGAAATGATGAAGATATGGGTTAAAGTGATAGTAATCCAAAAGGCAACCGAAGTACATATATATGTGAGTATATGTATCAGCAAAGATGTAGCACCAATAGGGCTAGTAAATGGACTCAGGGGAGCTTACTAGGGGTGTGGTCAACAAGCACCAAGCAGATGTACAGTGACTGGGCAGTAGATGAATGTCGGTATGGTTTTCTGGGAAAGGAGATTGAGGGAGGAACCAGTTGTGAATGATGCTTTGTGGAAAGGTTGATTTTGTTGTTGAGATTTGGATTCAGGATTACTTATCAGACTCTGAAGTAGAAATGCTCAGTAGGAAATTGAATAAAATGTCTATAGCTCAAGAAAGAGGTTGAGACTGGAGATGACAACTTGCAAGTTTGAGTTTAAATAATTTAAGGCCAATAAATCAGAGATGGGGTTGGATGCTAGGCACTTCCAACATTTCATAGGTGAAAAAAGAAGCCAGAAAAGGAGATTAATTTGGAAAATCAATACTAATTGATTCTAGTATGTGTGCATGTGTGCACAAGTGTGCACTGATGCTTTATATTAGAGATGTCACATTGAGGTAGCCATAGCAATATCACTCTGCACTGAATTATTCTCGTTTTAAAAGATATATTTATTGGAGGTTTATCAATTTTCTTCTCTAACTGAAAGTTCTTAGCTCTGTGTATGTTTACATCTTTTATTTCCTGTTAGTATTTTATGCTTTGATATTATCTTTCTATTTTGTTTTAAATTAATGTAATGGTCTGTTCTAGAATTTCATATTGGATTTTTTCATTAATAGGCTTTTTTTCCTTTTTAGTAAAGACCTTTAAATGAGTACATTTTCTTCTAAACACTGTTTTGGTCTCATTCCATTACATTTTGATATGTAGACATATATTTATTATTACTTTAAATTAGATTTTTATTTCACTGTTAATTTTTTTCCTAAGCCAATTTTTTACTTATAAAAGTACATTTTAATATTTCAGGAAATTAAACAACCTGTTAATATTTTTATTATTTATTTCTTCTTTAAATGTGGTTAAAGCATTATGGTTAAAGCATTTGTTGAGCAAAATTCCTGCTAATAGGAAGTGGATGGATGTTATTTTAAAAGTACTTTCATGACCTATTTAGGATTTGTGTGTGTGTGTGTGTGTGTGACAGCATACATAGATTATTTTTATCTTTCTCAATTAATTTTGCAACCATTTGTTAAAGTTGCTTGAGTAGTTGAGTTTTCCTGCTCTTTAATAGTTTCATTACTTAGCGTCATTGTAAAGCATTAATCCCTTTCTTTTCAATTCCTGAGAATCATTTTTTTTTGAGTTATCCTGACCAACAGGAATTATAATAGGCTTACTACTACTTCTTATTCATTCCTTGGTTGATGGGCACTTGGGTCATTTCAAAGATATAGCTATTACAAATTGTGCTGATATAAACATGGGTGCACATATATCTCTGTAGTATGATGCTTTCAATTCTTCTAGGAACATACCCAGAAGTGGAATAGCTGGATTGAATGGTACCTCTAATCCTAGTTTCTTGAGGAATCTCCACACTTATTTCCACAATGGTTGTACTAGTCTGCACTCCCAAGAGCAGTGAAGGAGTGTTCCTCTTTCCCCACAGCCTTGCCAACATTTGTTACTGGTTGATTTCTTGATGGTATCCATTCTTTCTGGGGTGAGATGAAATCTCAGTGTTGCTTTAATTTGCATCTGTCAAATGACCAATGATGCTGAACATTTTTTCATATATTTATTTGCCATTTGTATTTCTTCATCTGAGAAATGTGTATTCATCTCAGATGCCCATTTTTGGATTGGGTTTTTTAATCTGAGGGGTCTGATTTTTCAATTCTTTATGTGTTCTATCTAGAAGTCCTTTGTCTGAGACACAGTTGGCAAAAGTTTTTTACAGTGTGTGGGTTGTCTTTTCACTCTGTTGATGATTTCTTTTGATGTGCAAAAACTTTTAAATAAGATGAGATCCCGGATGCTGATTCTTTGAAGAACTTCTCATGCAGTCGGGACTTTGTATATAAAGTCTCTGCTACACCCATGTCTTTGAGATTTCTTCCTAGTTTCTCTTCCAGTACATTTAGTCTTTCTGTGTTAGTATTTAGATGCTTGATCCATTTTTACTTTAATTTACTGCACGGTGATAGACGTGGATCTAGTTTTAGCCTTCAGCATGTAGAAAGCCAGTTTTTCCAGCACCATTTATTAAACGCTATCTTTCTTCCAGTGAACAATTATATTTTAACTTCTCCCTTCCCTATCCTTACTCCTTTTATTTCCCTCCCTTGTCTAATTGGTCTGGTTAATGTTTCCAGGACTCTATTGAATATAAGTGGTGATAGTGTACATCCTTGTCTTGTTCCTGATTTTAGGTTGAAAGCTTTCAGTTTTTAGTCACTAAATATGATGTTAGCTGTGAGTTTGTTATGGATGGCTTTTATCAGAATGAGGTAAAGAATATCTATTCTGATTTTCTCTAGAGTTTTTATGTTAGAATGAACGTTAGACTTTATCAAAAGCTTTTTCTGCATCTATTGAGATGATCATGTGGGGCTTTTTCTTTGGCACTGTTGCTGTTGTGTATTACATTTATTGATTTGCATATGTTGAACCATTTCTGCATTTCTGGGATGAATACCACTTCGTCATGGTGTATAATCTTGATGATTTGCTGCATTTTGTTTGTTAGTATTGAGGATTTTGCATCTATGTTCATTAGGGAGATTGGCCTATCATTCTCTTTTTTGGTTAGGTCTTTCTCTGGTTTTGGTATCAGGGTAATTCTCTCAGATACTTTTCTCTAGTTGCTGGGGCAAGCTGCCCAACACCTGAAATTAAGGAAGAAAAGTTTTATTTAGTTCACAGTTTTTAGAGGTTTCAGTTTGTAATCAGCTGGCTCCAAAGCACAGTGGCATGGCACTAAGGCAACACTTCAAGCCAGCAGAAGACAGTAAAAACAACAAGAACAAAAAAGGAGAAAGAGCAAGTCTCTTTTCCTCCCTTATGTTGTGAGCAGGCTACTCGCCTTTAGGTGGGTGTAGCACTCTCATCATCTCTATGCCCTACTCCTGCACAGGATGAAGATGTTTACAAAGTGAAGACCCTAGCCCCCCTGCTGAGTTACTTAGTTAAAATTCTAAACTTCTCAAGTTGACACAATGCATCAACCATTAACAACCCACCCCTTGTCAACACATTTCTCTAGACAGGTTTCCAGATACAAAGACATGCTTATTCTTATCATTTCACAACTTGAACATTGTAACACAGGATTAACATTCATAAGAATGAGTAGTAAGTTTATCAACATTACACTACATTAGAACCATAGCATTCTACTGTTGGACACCCAAATACTCATGTACATCCCTTTATGCAAAAGACATTTAGTCCGTGTCTAAGAATTGCCAAAGTCCTAACAGTTTCAGCATTGCTTAAATGTCCAAGTCCTAAGTCTCCTCCAAGATGTAAGGAAAACTCTTAGCTGCAAGCCCCTGTACAAATGAAAAGTTAAACACTTTCAATATTCAATGGCATAAGATAAACATTTTCATTCTGAAAGTTACAAACAGGGGGATGCAAAGAATTGGGACCAAAGCAAGTCCAAAATCCAGCAGGGCAAGCATTAAGTCCTCTAGTTCCATGTGCAACATTTGACACAACCTGTGGCAAATTGTGAGCTCTAAAGGGATGGGATGACTCTACGCCTGTGGCACTTCCGGTGGTTGTAGCTCCCATGGCTTTTCTCCTAGGTTTGCTTTGCTCGTTCCTGGCAGCTTTCCTTAGATTGATCTACATTCCTAGCTTTTCCAAATTTCTGTGGTCTCCACTGCATCTTTGGCTTCGCACTCGCAGTTTCACACACTGCTCTCTCAGAGGCACACTGCCTGGTCTCCCAGGCCCTCTGAAATTGAATGGTCTTTGGGCTTGTCTTCCTCTTCTTTTTCTGGAAGCTCAAAGTGCAACATCAGGTTGCTTGTTTGTGCTCATTCTGTTTTCCTGATGTGAGAATTCACTGCTATAAATTTCCCTAGTAGGACTGCTTTCATGGCATCCCACAAGTTCCAGTAGGTTGTATCTGCATTCTCATTTACTTGTAGGTATTGCTTAAATTTTTCTTTAATCTGTGACCCTTTTGTTGTAAAGGAAGGTGTTATTTAATTTCCAGGTTTTAATGGTGTTTATATGGTTTCTTTTGCCATTAATTTCCAATTTCATTCACTATGGTCAGATAATATGAATGGGATAATTTCAATTCTTTGCATTTATTTAAGCATGTACTGTGGGCTAGTATATGATCTATTTCAGAGAACACTCCATGTGCAGCTGAGCAAATGTATATTCTGATAATGTTGGGTGGAACACTCTCGAAACATCTAAGTCCATTTGCTTGCAGGTATGGTTCAATTCTGATATTTCCTTGCTGATTTTTTGTCTAACTGATCTTTGTCTTTGTGACAATGGCATATTACATTCCCCCAATACAATTGTACTACTGCTTATTTGATTTTTCAAGTCTACTAATGATCATCTTATGCAATTGGGTGTCCCATATTTGTTGCATAGCTATTTATGATTGTTATCTCTATCTCTTGAAGTTTTCACCTAACAAGTACATAATGATCTTTTTTATCTCTTTTGATCATTCTTTATTTGGAGTTCATATTGTCTACTAACAGGATAGCTACCCCTTTTTTCTGAGTTCCTGTTGCATGGAAGATTGTTTTCCATCCTTTGACTTTCAGTCTATGAATTTCTTTTTGAGCTAAATGTTTTCCTTGTGTAAAGCATATTGTTGGATCTTGTTTTTTGATCTATTCTGTGAGTTTGTTTCTTTTGATTGGTGAATCAAGGCCATTTATGTTGATTGTTATAACTGATATGTATTGACTTACATTTGTCTTGATATTGTCCTACTGTTGGTTCCCTGCTTTTCCCTTCTGTTTAACTGCTTGCCCTGCATGGTGGTTTTTTTCTGCTGTTGACTTTGAAATTATGGTCATTTTTATCTCTGTCTAGAATATTTTAGTATTTTTTGTAGTGTTGGTTTGGTATTCATGAGTTTTTTCAGTTGTTCTTTGTCATGGAAATATCTTATTTCTCCATTAACTTTGAAAGACACTTTTGTGGGGTACATCTATCTGGGTTGAAAGTTGTTTTCTTTCAGGGCTTGAAGTATGTCATTCCAAGCTCTTCTTGACTTGAGGGTTTGTGTTGAGAAGAGTGCCATGATTCTGAAAAGTTTTCCTTTACAGGTGATCTGCTTCTTTTCTGTAACAGCTTTTACTATTCTCTTCTCATGCTGAATTTCCAGAATCTTTATTACTATTCTTGGTGTAGTTTTATTTTGATCATGGCTGTTTGTAGTTCTGTATACTTCATTTATTTGTATGTCAAATTTTTTTTCCATGTTTGGGAAGTTTCTGCCATTATTCCTGTGAAGACTTTTTATGGCATTTGTGCTGTCTTCAGCTTTAGTGATGACTCAGTCAATCTTATGTTATTCTTCATTGCTTCATCTTGTAGCTGTTGGATTGATTTTTCATGGTCTCATGCTATTTTTAAGATAGTTTTTTCCATGATCACTAGCAGCAATTCTGTTTTCAAGGTCTGTAATTCTATCCTCTCCTTTATTCAATCTGTCACATATACTTTCAATGGAGATTTAATCTCTTGGATTTCTGTCCATTTCCTTCCTATGTTGGGCATTTTTTGTTTCCATCATTTTTCTAAGCTCATTAATTCTTTTATCTATGTCTTCTTTAGTATCTTTGATTTTAAGCATCACTTCTTTTTATACCTGAGATATTATTTTCTATATAGCCTCTTCCACTTGTTTGTTTCACTTCTGTTGCTATTATTTCAGAAAGTTCCAGTGTTTGACTTCCACTTTCATCTATCTCATCGACTTCTTGTTCTGTCCTAGGCGGGCTGGATGCCTGGGCTTGCATTTTGCTTCTGCATCTTGTCAATTTATATTTATTTCTCTTTTATCTTTTTTTGTTTTCTATTTTGATGACTGCTGACTTTTTATGATACATAGTTTTATAACTAGTGTTGAGGTCTCCCTAGGAGATGTCTGTTCTTCAGGGATGTTCCCTAGATGCAGGTGGTTCTTTATAGCTATACCAAAAACCTACCTTCCCAATTTGTGCGGATGCAAAATTACTGTTTGGCTCAGTACCTAATCCCTTGGTACTGGGTTGTGGTATCCCATTCATTCACAGTGTTATACAGGGGAGAAACCTGATTATAACACATATGACATCCTGGTTAAAGTAGTACAGTTAGTGATAACGATAGTGTCAAATACAATTTAACTGCTGACAAACTATGGTAATCTTTAACCTGCTACCTCCAACCATAGGAGCAAACTCTAAAGATATATAACAAAATTAAAAAGTACCATATACTTGTTTTCAGTGATTTTTGCATTGGTGGAGTGATTTTACCCTTCTGTGGGGACCTAGGGGGATTAAGATGGTTGAAAACAGGATAAAGCTATTCATGAGGTGAAATATAGCAGAGACAAGGCTGGAGGTCAAAGAATGGCCACATGATTTTTGGAAAACTGGAGGATACAGGCGAGAACCAGTGAAATAGAAAAAGAAGAGGCAATGTTTACTCACTTGAAAGTTCAAATTCAAGTAACTGAGAAAAGAGAAAAGATCAATAGAAAATGGAAAAGAAGAAAGGTAAGAAACATAAACAGTGAAAAAAGAAGTAAGAAAAAGAATGAAGAAAAAGCAGAGGAAAAGAAAGGAAAAAAATTGGAAACTAGAGAAAGAGGAGAGAGGACAAAATAAAAGCCCTAAAACAAAAATAATTGCAAAATACAAAACAAACAAAGATGATATCCTACCAGAGGGGAAAGGGCTAGCCAATCAGACAAACAAGGGAAAATAAAAGTAATAAAATACCTCTGGTATTTACAGTCCTGTGATAGTGTCCATGTTAGATCCCTGAAATATGCTGGATATGGAGCTGATCTTGTTCTCTGGGTATGGGGACTGGGACTGGCCTGCTGTTGGTGGGGTTCTCCAGAGCCCAACGGCTGACTTCTCTCTGCTGCTTCAGACACTTTCACATTGCTGATCTGGCTGATGATTCCACCCTCCAAAGGCTTGTGTGCACTGTGGGTCTGGGGCTTAACTGTCTTGGGTCTCTTCGTGTTGATTGGTCTACCCATCAAAGGTATTCTTGTGCCCATGTCTGGCTCCCAGTTGTCCCGGCTCTCAGGTTTCCAGTCTATAAAATGTGCTTTCAATTTGTCTTTTCATTATACTATTTGTCACTATTATACTTAAAAATTTATGAATTTACTTCTGCTACTTTGAATACTATTTTTCTTTGAAATTTTGTCATTTTGCTCACCTTTTATTTTTTTAAACATTTAAATTGGTTTTGTTTTTAAGTATAGAATAAGAACTTTTTGAGAGGTGAAATCTATTTTTTGAGAAAGTAATTACGATTGAAATGCACTCTACTAAATTGCTTTTACCTTTCTTATGCTAGTTATTCTTTTCTGCTTTAACAATTGTGCTTTTTTTCAGATTGAACAAATTTGGATGAATAACGAAAAAGGTTGAAGATAGTTTTATTTAAGTCAATTCTATAATGGTAAATAATAAAATATTGATATTAAATGAGAAAGAGAAATCTTGGATTCTTTTTTTGAGTGTGACATTTTGCACCGATTGTTCTATGTCTAAATATGTGTCTCGTTTGTTCCCTTTTTTTTTTTTTTTTTTTTTTGGTACCAGGGATCGAACTCACAACCTCACACTTGCCAAACAGGCACTTATGCCACTGAGCTAAATCCCTGGCTCATTTGTTCTTTTTTTAATGTTAGGATATCAAAGGAAAATATAATCATACTCAAATATTAAAGCATCAAAGCATAACATTCACAGTTAAAAAAAAAAAAAACTTTGAAACACTTTTCTCTCCATTTGTCTACCAGATACCTGATTCTTTTCCCCCAGCATAATCAATCTTATGAAGTTACTGTGTCCTCTCAGAAGTGTTTTAAACATGAATAAGCAAAAGTACACAAATATATTTTCCTTTTGTGTGCAAAGTCATTAAAATACATGACTGACACGTTGTGAATTTACATGTGTATATATTTCTCTTTCTCCCTTTTAATGGCTCCAGATTAATCCACCATATGAATGTTCCTTGATTTATTTTACTTCTCCATACTGATCAGTAGTTAAGCTATTTTAGATCTGTTGATCCTACAAACAATGATGCATTTGATAAACAAATGCTTACATTTTTCCCTGTTCCAACATATCTGAATGACACCCCCTTGAGGAGGAATTGGTAGGCCAAAGTATATGAGTATGTACAACTTTGACAGATGAAGTGCAGCTACTCTTCAGAGAGGTTATTGCATTTTATGGTACCTGTTTTCTTTTAGTGTATTATAAAACTTGTTGACATTTTCCAGTTTAATACATAAAATGGCATTTTAATGTAGTCTTAATGTGTATTGTTCTTCTTATAAATAATAATGAAGATGTTCTGAGTGTTTGCCCATTTTCCATTTAGCTGTCGTATTTTTACTATTAGTTTGTAGAAGTCTTCTACACATTAGGCAAATCAACCTCTTATAATACAGATTGCAAATATATTTCTGAGATTTGTTTTTTCATTTGTATATTCAGTTTGTTTCATGTGGTAAAACCATAGTGATTTTCAAAAGATTCTTACAAGGTCATATTTGCCAACCTTTTGTTACTTACATGTTTTGTTTTTTGCTCAGAAATATCCACTGTCATGTGTATTGTATTACTTTTTTAAAGTGCAAACTACCCATCAATATATTAGCATTGCCAATTTATGAACAAAACAGTTCCTTATTTTACATGAAGCGAGATGGGTTTTGATCTGCCATAGCAGGTGCCCACACATCTTTACCTTGGAAGTGCAGAGTCTCCTCAGCATTTGCTTTGAATGCTGTCTCTAGCACATCTCTCATTACTTCCTCACCAATCAAGGGGAACCCAATGTGGTTTATTCCAGGCTGTCAGTCTGTCCCCCTCATGCAAACAAGGTGCTGTGACAGTAGAATTTTTCTTATGCTAAATTTGTTTCATTTTTTACACTTAAATCTTTAACTCATTTGAAATTTATCCCAGACAGTAGTGGATTTCACATAATCTTTTCTAGATGGGTATCTACTTTGTGTCACCATTTACTGAATAATCCATCTTTTCCCAACAACACTTCTCGAGTGTTTTAATTATAGATATATAACTTGTTTTACAGATATAATTCTTTCTGTTTATGCTTCTTTTTCAGCATAGTTAAGCTACTTTGATTATTTATTTTCCTATAAAAAATTTAATCTAACTTGAAAAGTCACAGATATTTTTAATATTTGCTGTATAATTTTTATGGTTGCAATACAAGAAAAAGCAACCTCTTTGTATTTGAGTCTATTTTTCTGCCCATACATATCTTCTTTTGTGCTTCTCAGGAGCAGTTTGAAGTTTCCTTTATGTAAACCTTTAAGCTTATTCCTAAAAATGTTGTATTTCTTTATTATTACCTTTGTAAAAGAACTCTTTTCCCACTACTATATTTTCTAATTGGTTTTGTTTCTATGTATGTGACAGTTTTTATTTTAAATATAAATTCTGTACCTATTCACATTAATGGTTTGTTAGTTTATTTTCTTGAGTTTTCCAGATATACACGTTATTTGAAACTAAGGTTAATTTTATCTTCTTTCCAGTATCTTGCAGTTGCATTTTTTTCTCTTGTCTAATCACATTGTCTACCTCGCTTGAATTTTTAACTAATTTACTCAGACTTAGAGGGCAAATGTATAAAGTTAACTTGAAGAACTGTCATTTTATGAGACACATAACCTGTGATGGTTCCCTGCAGTTTGATCCATCTTCTCACCAGAAGCCCAGGCAAGTGCCAGACTCTGGGGAAAGGATCTGAGGAACACAGAAGTCAGGGTACCAGAAGCATGGCATAAACACTGAGAGAGGAAGCAGAAAAAAAATCCCTTCCTCACCAACCTCATTGCCTCTGGGGAGAGCAAAGACTGATACAAATGTCTTCTGCTGACCTATTCTTGCAAATCTGAAGTCAGCCCAAAGACAACAGATTTGATTGGCTGTTTTTTCTCTTCAATTTACACTTGGCCAAGAAACTCCAGGTTCTCCTGAGGCTGCAACTCTGAAAAGATTTTCCCATATCCCAGTCCCAGAATTTTTTTTGGAGTTTGAACTCATGACCTTGTGCTTGCCAGTCCAGAAATTATTTTTAAAGTCCACACTATTCTTAAACTTCTCTACCGTATTATCTTCCCTTTCTTTTATAAAACATTCAAATCTTTTTTAACCCCTTCCTTCTCTCAGACTTTTGACTTTCCACACATCCTTGAATCCACAAAATACCTTCCCTGATTGACTTTATTTTTAAGCTCCAAATTCATGGCTATCCTCAGTAATAAAATGACTGGTAAGGGACCCATCATGGCATTACAGTGGTGTCAGTTTGTAGTGGGAGGAGAATCCATCTTGCTCTGGGTCAAGAAATGAATAGAAATTGTGGAAGTAAAAGCAGTGGGTGGGTGTGTAATTGTATCTCAGGGAACTTGTAAGGGAATGAAAGATAAGGACAGTTAGGTAACTGTGAAGCAAGCATAAGGAAGAACTCATTCATTCATTCATTCATTCATTCATTTTTTACCAGTACCATGAAAATGTACCTCTCATATTTTTTGTGGCAAAGGGGGAAACTTACTGGCAGAGCCAGCTGCTGTGCTCCAGATCCTTCCTTCATCTTCACATGCTTCCCACAAGTTTTTCCTACTTGTTAGTGGAAGGTAGAAGGGGAAGCTCATAGGGTCTCAAGAACACTTCACTAGTCTTACTTAACTTCATTAGATCTCCCCTGCAATCCCAGAATCTTCCACTAAGCTTCCCACCTTCCCTCTCTTCTTCGTAACACTCACAAATATTTCTGATGGTTCTGTTTGCCTGTTCCATAGCTACTTCTCCCACACACACAAAGCAAGAAAAGACAGTTTGCTATATACTCCATAGAAATGTGATCTTTTATTTAGCCCAGTAACTGCTGGATTCAGAACCACACTGACCCAGCTGGTGCCAAGGAGAGAACCATAGAAAGCAGGATCACTAGTCTGCATAGTCAAGAGTGCAGGGTACCCTTGCCTCATCAATAGGGAGGATGACAAGGAGGATTCTCCCCTGCCTTTGATATAACAGACAGGACTAAGTGGATCCTGTGAGAGGCATGGGTCATCTTGAGACTTGTTCATCCAAGAGGGCCTCCTGTACTGTAGAGGAGACCCTAGTTGAATAACCAGTACTGAAACTGAAGATAATTACAGAGCAAGGTGCAATGTAAGTACAGTATCTTGTAAGGGTATTTGAAGAGCCACACGTGCATCCATTAAGAAGACTATCAACTGAATGCCTGCCACACAATGGGCTTGAGAAGCTAATAATGGAAAAAGAATTCCAGTCAAGAAAACAAACAAACAAAAAAAAGATTTCAGCTCTATTAGCTAATCTCTTCTTCACTATAGATGGGATCAACACTAAATGTGTCATAGGGAAAAGGAAGGGAGATTTTACGGAGCATGTTGGGGGCAATGGTTGAAGAAAAAATAAGACTATTTTATATTTCTGTTGCATTAAACTAAATTCGTTTAATAATTTCCCTACAAACCAATTTGTTGGCTTACATGAAATGTCCTCACTTAATAAAATACAGATTATAATGAACTAGCCTAACAAAATGGATCAGTCTTTCAAGGGACCCTCATGTCTTGCCTCTACTTCGTCTCACTCCTGTTTGATACAAGACTTTCCAGTAGCTAGGATCACTCCTGTTTTGTGACCATCAAATTGTGTAACCTCGCAGATCCCTGTGTTTTCTAAGTTAGGAAATATGCAGAATTCCTCTTATTTCAAGAGGCATTTCTTGCAACTTTTGTTTTATTTTTCTGATTCTGTAAAACCATCACATACCTTCTGATCTGGCCACCTCTGTGTATATTTAGGAGCATGCAAAGCATATTGGTATCATTAACTGTCACGTATACTTTTAAAACCAGTTTGGTACAATAAATTAGTGGTTGCTAGGCAACCAAAAAACTGAGGTTTTGAAAGAAAATATTGTTACTGATCGAATCTGAACAGCGAGATTTGTTGACATGTTCAGATTCTGCTGAATTCTTTATAATAGAACCAAACCCTGTGGTAGGCAAAGGGAAAAACAAAGAAACGCTCACATTTTACAGCTCAGTTAATTTTAGGAGAGCAAAGACGAAGTAAATTGCATCTCATCGCCTAGCCTGGCTTAGAACTGCCTGATTTAAGAACAAGTACTAATTTGCTGAAAGCAATTAGTAAACAGCTGTGACTTGGTTAAAAATGGGACCTCTTGCAAAAATGTGCTTAGATCTGAGTGAGAAGGAGCTAATTCACTTTGCATGTGAAAACCAGACTCTTATGGACAAAACTTGGGGAAGGGGTTTGTGAACATTTTTTAAACTTTAAAACATTTTGTTTATAGAAATGATCATCCAGCTTGTACATAATATGACCAGAAATAAAATCCTGACTGGTACTATTGGTTGAGATACTTCAGATGAGAATATCTCTAGACATGTTAACTTGGTTAGTGAAGGGTCAATGTAATAACCAAGAGAAAGATCTAGAAATAAGAAAAACATTTTTAATAAAAGAAGGGGAAGGAAGGAGACCTCTGAAACTTTCTAACAGGGTTTGGGGAATATATAAAAGCTTCAGAGAAATTTTAACCAATCATTTTAAAGACTTACTTTTGAAGAAGCTCAAAATTATCCAAATGTCTGAATGATGAATTAGCAAATTTTATTTTGAAAATTCTCTATGCTAAGTTTATCCTTGAATTTAAAATTTTGTCAGAGTAGCAAAATCATTTTAAGTTTGAGATTTTACTTCAGTTATAACAAAGATTTCTTGCAATGTCAGAGATGCATGCATTCTGATGTTACCATTTCTGAATCATACCTATAGATAATGTACTATAGAAAAATCTACACAATGTTGGTAACAGAGAGCTTCCTCCAGAAAGGGAACTGAATGGTGAGAAGTAAGAGTGAAAGTGCTTTTCAGGTAGTCATATGGCTTTTGTTACTTCTGAAATTTTTACCATATGAATTTATTAATAATTCAACAAAAAATTCCAACTTTTTTATGTAAAAGAGAAAAAAGCAAAAAGAAAGATACAAAATTTCAAGCAAGATGATAGGAAATTAACAATGGTTAATGTATTGCATAGTGTTATCTTCGAAGTAGTTGCTCAGGAGACTGAGGTAGGAGGAGAGGTGTGAGTTCAAGGCCGGCTTGGGCTATGTGAGTGCAAGGCTGGCCTGAGCTACATAGTGCGTCCCTGTCTCAAAAAAACTAGAGCCAGGAGTTTGGCTCAGTGACTTAAGCGCCTGTCTGGCAGGCACAAGGTTGTGAGTTCAATTCCCAGTGCCACAAGAAAAAGAAAAAGAAAAGAAAATAGTCGCTCAAATTACAAGATGTATGCATTCATACTTGATCAAAAAATATAAGCACAACCATTTTTCAATAAGTTAAAATAAAACAGCAGTATAACCTTTATCTATCTTTTGTATCTTTTATATACAAAAATATGTAAAAAATATATTGACAATATATTTAAAAATATGTATGCTTTCTTTTCCATTCCTTCTTTTCTCCTTTCACCTATCCAGTTAATCTCTACTTTTGAACAGTTTCTTTCCCTTTCACAATATCTATTGTGCATTTTGGATCTTATTTACTTTTTTGGTTTCTTACACTAAGGAGACAATACAATGTTTACACATGCAAATTTGATTTATGTCACCTATGAATATGGTTTCCAGTTGCGTCCATTTACCTATAAATGCCTCAAGTTTATCTTTCTTTATAGCAGAGTAGTACTCCATTACATAAAAATAGCACATCTTTTTTGCCCATTCCTCAGTTGATGGGCATCTGGGTTTTATCCAAGATTTAGCCATTACAAATTGTGCTGCTATAAATATAGGTGCACATGTATCATTGTGGTATGATGATTTTAATTCTCCTGGGAAGATATCCAGAGGGGAGTAATTGGTTCAAATGGGACCTCTAATCCTAGGGCTTTTTTTGAGGAATCTCCATACTAAGTTCCACAATGGTTGTACCAGTCTACACTCCCACAAGAGTGAAATAGTGTTCTTTTTTCTGCACAGCCCCTCCAGCATTTGTTATTCATTGATTTCTTGATGGTAGCTATTCTTTCTGGGGTGAGATGGAATCTTAGTGTTGTTTTAATTTACATGTCTCAAATGACCTGTGATGTTGAACAATTTTTTGTATATTTATTTGCAGTTTGTATTTCTTCATCTGAGAAGTGTGTATTCATCTCAGATGCCCATTTTTGGGTTGGGTCTTTGAATCTGGGATCTCTGATTTTTTTTTAATTCTTTATATGTTCCAGATAGAAGGTTTTTTCTGAGGGACAGTTAGTGAAACTAGTCTGTGGGTTGTGTTTTGACTCTGTTGGTGATTTCTTTTGATGTGAAAAGACTTTTAAATAAAATGACATGCCAGTAGTTGATTCTTTGAAGTATATCCCATGCAGTTTGATTTCTGTTCATGAATTCTCTGCCTTTCCTTCTGTCCTCAATATTTCTATTTACTTTCTCATCCAGTGGATTTACTGTTTCTGTTCCAATATTTAGATTTTTGATCTATTTTGACATTAGTTTAGTGCATGGTAATAGATATGAGTCTAGTACTAGTCTTCAGTATGTGGAAAGTCAGTTTTTCCAACACCATTTATTAAAGAGGTTATCTTTCTTCCAGTGAACATGATTGATCCCCCTGTCAAAGATAAGGTGAATTCGTGTGTTTGTAGTTGTGTCTACATCTTCTAATTTGTTCCATCAACCCACACATTTTTTTTTCTAGTATGATGCTGATTTTATCACAGTAGCTTTGTAACATAATTTCAAGTTAGGATTGTGATGCCTTGCCTTTCCTTGTACCCAAGATTACCTTTGCTATTCTAGGTCCCTTCTGTTCCAAATGAATTTTA
Organism: Dasyprocta punctata; assembly: GCA_004363535.1. Taxonomy (NCBI): domain Eukaryota; kingdom Metazoa; phylum Chordata; class Mammalia; order Rodentia; family Dasyproctidae; genus Dasyprocta; species Dasyprocta punctata. The sequence continues at coordinate 67,500 of RJWM01006799.1, forward strand.
GGAATGTTTTGTCTAGATCTGTGAGGTATACTAATGATATTTTGACTGAGATTGCATTATATTTATGTAACAGTTTGGAGAGTATGACCATTTTCACAATATTGCTTCTTCCTATACATCAGCAAGAGATATCTTTCCATTTTCTATCCTCCTTAATCTCCTTTTGCAGAGTGCTATAATTTTCAATGTATAGATCTTTTATTTCCTTTGTTAGATTGATTCCTAAGTATTTAATTTTTTTGATGCTGTTGTGAAGAGTTGATTTCCCTAATTTCTCTCAGTGAGTTTTTTGCTAGTGTACAGAAATGCTGTTTAATTTTGAGTGTTGATTTTGTATCCAATTATGCTACTGCATTTGGTTATTAATTTTAGAAGTCTTTTGGTGGAGATTTTGGGGTCTTCTATGTAAAGTATCATGTCATCTGTGAATAATGGTAGTTTAACTTGTTCCTTTCCTATCCTTAAACTTTTTATTTCTCTGTTTTCCTAATTGCTCTGGCTAATGTCTCCAGAGCAATACTGATAGGAGAGATGATAGTGGGTGTCCTGGTCTTGTTCCTGATTTTAGGTAGAAAGCCTTCAGTTTTTGCCACTTTGAATCATGTTGGCTATTATTTTGTCATAGATGAGGTAAAGGTCATCTATTCTGATTTTCAGTAGAGTTTTATTTCTTTATCATGAATGAGTGTTGGACTTTATCAAAAACTTTTTCTGTACCTACTGAGATGATTATATGATTTTTGTCTTTGGCTCTGTAGATATGGTGTATTACATTTATTGATTCATGTATGTTGAACCATCTCTGTATTCCTTGGAAGAACCCCATTTGCCATGGTGTACAATCTTATTGATGATTTGTTGCATTCTGTTTGCTACTACTTTATTGAGGATTGTTGCATCTATGTTCATTAGGAAGATTGACCTGTAGTTCTTTTTTTTTTTTTTTTTTGGTTGGGTCTTTCTCTGGTTTTGGTACCAGGGTAATGCTTGCCTCCAGGAGTGAATTAGGGAGAATTGCTTCCCTTTCAATTTTATTAAAGATTTTGTGAAGTAATGGCATTAAATCTTCTCTAAATTTCTTGTAGAATTCAGCAATGAATCCATCAGAACCTGGGCTTTTCTTTGTTGGTATGTTTTTAATTATATTTTCAATTTCATTAACTGATAATGGGTTATTCAAATTTTGTTATATCTTCTTGATTCAGCTTTTGTAATTCATGCATTTCTAAGAATTTGTCCATTTCTTCTGTGTTTTCTATGCTGTGTGAGTGTTGATTTTCAAAGTAGGTGTGAATGATCTTCTGAATTTCCACAGAATCTCTAGTGATTTCACCTTTTCGTTCATCATTGCATGAACTTGAGATTTTTCTTTCCGAAAGTTCATCTTCAGTTTGGTTCAAGAGGTTTTGCCAGCTTTCAAAGGAATTTTTAATTCCATGGATACTTGTTTGAATCTGTTTCATATATTCTAATTTTTTCCTATATTGATTGTTATGGTTTATGCTCCTATGGCCCCACCAAGTCTCATGTAATCATGGACACAGCTGAGTCTAGCGTTAGTGATTGGTTTGTTGTCTGGTGCTGGAATTGGTGATAGGAGTGGTGCACCCATCCAGGGGTGGAGCCAATATACAGTGTAAGGGAGGGAAGAAGGCTTGTCCTCTATCTCTTACTGGTTCATGCTTGCTGTTTGTGGTGGCCATGAATGGCTGCTCCAGCTATGCCACCCTTCCTTACAGCCAGCTGAGTTTGGACTGAAACCTCCAATATTATAAGAAATAAACCTTTCCTTCCCTAACTTTTGGTGTGAGCTATTTTGTCTCAGCAATGAGAGAAAAGCAACTAAGACATTGATATTCACTGTTTCCATCCTCTTCCAATCATCATCTATTTTTAATCTAAATCTACTCTAGATTTGCTGAGTAGTTCTTTTATAAATGTTGACATTTCTTTTTTTTACCTGAGAGATCATTTTTGATCTGATTTCACCTGTAATCTCATGGATTTCTTTATTTACTTCAGTTGGTATCATTTCAGATGTTTCAAGTGTTTGTCTTCCAATTTCTTTTATGTCAGTGTCTCTTGGACTTGTTCTGAATGGGCTGGAGGCCTGGGATTGCATTTTGTTTTTTCATTTTGTAATTTTCTATTTTGAAAATTTTTTACTTTGTTTTCTGTGATGATCCCTGTGGGTTTTTGTAGTAGGTAGCTTTATCACTAGTATCAAGGCCTCTCTAGCAGAAGTGTTCTTTGGTGATGTCTTCTGTGTGTAGGAGATTCTTGATTTGTGTCTTTTACAAGATCCTACCTTCTTGATTAATTAAGAGTGGGATGTTGTTATCTGTTTGCCCCAGTCCCTGGTCCTTTGGTGTATGGCTCTGGTGAGGTTATTATTCCCGAGTTTCCTAGTATTGTTACAGAAGGGAGAACATCTGATTGCAACAGATATGACATGATAGCAAGAACAATAACAATTAGCAAAATTAGCAATAACAATAGCATCAAGCAGAATTTAGAAACTGACAAATGGTGGTAACTATTGATTTTGTACTTTAGACCATAGAAGCAAAGTCTATAGCTATATAAGAGAACCAATCATAAATTAGGAATTTGCATGCAAAGTGTTTCCCCTGGATAGAATGGTTTCACCCTTTGGTGGGGAAATTTGGGGAGGGTAGTGTATAAAACAAAGATTACTGGCAAGAAAGTAAAAGCAAGGCTGGTGGTCAAAGGATGATCACACAATGTTCGGGAAACTAGAGAAGGGGCAGAAGAAAAATGAAGGAGCATTTGAGGGTTTATCTGAACTTGGTCTCTGAGTTTGAGGGATAGGATTAGTTTTCTGTGGTTACAGTTCTCCCTCACTATTTAGAAAACAGAGAGAGAAAAAAAGCAAAAGAAAGAAAGAAAGAGAACAATGGAAAGAAAAAAATTGAGAGAAAAGGCCAGTTACTGAGTCCTAGATTCTACCCCAGCTGGTTCCCAGTCTGGTGGAGGCCTCAGTCACCTGTTGGCTTGTATTGTTATTGTTACTTCTGACTTTTCATGCCACCAGTCTCACCTGTGCATCCTGTGGGCCTTAGTTGGAATTCTACAGTGTTGCTGGCATCCCTTCTCGTCCCTGGACCTTCCCAAGAAGTTCACCGCATTAGTGGTAGTAGTAAGAGGAGAGGCTACCCTCCTCCAGTGTGGCTCACTTGGGTTCCTGTGGTGGCGAAGAGGTGATGGGAGGGGTCTCTCTCCTCCTCGTGGCTCACCTGGATTTCTGCAGTGACTGAGACAAATCTAATTCTTAATAAAATTCAAAATTGATTTTAAACAAATGTGGTTTAAAGGAAAGCAACATGATATAATATAAAGAACAGAATCTAGAATCCTGGACCTAAATTTGAATCCCAACTTGGCCCTTACTACTTGGGAGATCTTGGGCTCTAACATCTCTGAGTCCTTGAATACAGTCATCCCTCAATATCTATGGGCATTGGTTGCAGGACTCCAAAGTATACTACAGTGTACATGCACAACTCCTGTATATAAAATGGCACAGTATTTACACATTACCAAGGCACATCATGCCGTATCCTTTAACTCATCTCTAGATTACTTATGACAACTACGCAATGTAAATGCTATGTTAATAGTTGTTATCCTGGAATTGTTGAGAGCATAGCAACAAGAAAATGGCTGTAAATTTTCAGACACAGTTTTCTTTATTTGGGTGTTTTCAATCTGTGCTTGGTTGAATTTGTAGATCACAGGACCCACAGGTGTGGACCAGGTTTATGGAGGGCTGATTTTGCTCTATTGGTGTGGTGAAGGGAAGGCAAGTAGAATCCCCATGCGTTACCTACTTAGTGCATATACATGTTAGGCTGTGGGAATATCTTCAGTAGAAACAGTTCAATGTAGACCACTTGCAATGCTGCAAAGACAATAAACATGTCTGTAATAGTTAAATATGCACCTAGGAACGTGGTTATCTTCAACAATCGCTTTTACATTTCTAAACTTTTCACCCACATCACCCAGACCCTTCAGGTCTTCCTGAGAGAATCACCATTACACTGAATCCTCTTCAGTTATTTATCTTTCTTAGGATCATTTTCTTCTATTTGACATTAAATTTTATTTTCTTATTTGTGGAACTCAGACTGCTATGATTCCCAGGAAACTAATCTCTGTTCATGGACCTTCCTTGACCAATGTTTTAAAAATCTGATGTACTTCAGAAACATCTCCTTTTCTCAAGGTTGAAAAATTTGTCCCTAAGATTTGATTTTTTAAAAATTATTATTATTCCTTTCCTCGCACCAGCAATAAATATTTTCTCTGGTTCTCTTTATCTTCTGATGTTCAGTAGGTTTGCTGCATTTTCCATTTACAATGAGATTTTCAATTTACAATGAGTTTATGGGGCTCGCTCCTATTGTAAAGTCGGGAAGGTTCACTACTTACTATGGATTGGCTGCTAGTGGGGGTCACCTGAGCACTCCTAGGGGACTCCCCCACTGCATTACTAAAAATGGCCAGTAGGTGGGAGTGGAGACACACTTCCGAAAAAGCACAGGCCCCAGATTTGGCTATGTGGTCTCTCCATATTCTAGTTTATGTCAAGGGTAGGCAGTAAGAGTAACTGTCTGTTAATATTAATTAACGTGGGAAAGTGAAGCAACTATTCTAATAGCAGATACTATCTCAAGCCCTGTAGCTGGCAGCATCCACAGAAAGGGGAGACTTGCTGTGTACAGTTTCTAGAATATCTGCCCAGGCTCATGTTGTCGGTTGTTTGCCATTCCACAGTGTGGTTCATCTGTAGATCACACATCTGCATAACGTGCACCATGCAGATTATACACTGCCCGGGTTAATACAATGAAGAATGCAGCTGGTTTAGAGAGGCAGAATGTGGTGGCTACCAAACCCCTTCAGTCAGGTCTTTCTTTTAAATGCCCACAAATTCTGAGACTCCCTGTTACACATCAAAGTTATTGAATGCATTGCTTTACTCCTTCAGTGAGGACATTCATACTGTACAAAATCACAAAGCCAGCAGTATTTCTAATGGTGGCAATCTCATGCATCAAAATGTCCACACCCTACATTTAAACATAGCCCATGTTACTGAGTCTGTGTGTTGGTTATCTGTGATGTGCACACATGTTTGTGATTTCTCTCGGTTGCCATGGTTGGGAAGCACTTTGATACCAGCCAGATTCGAGTTGAAAGACGACTTCTGTCACTTCCAAGCTGTTTTTTTTTAACTTCTGTGGTCCCCACACGCCTCTCTTGCAAGGTGGAGATAGTGATTTTTCTTGGCAAGGTTATTGTATTAGAAATGATGCATGCTGTGCTGATTATTGTTACTCTCTTATTGACTGGTTGTGAAATTGTTTTGCTTTGGTTTCTTGCTTTTCTTTAATAAAAAAAGAAAGAAACGATGCATGCAATGTCTTGAGCATGACATGCCCAGTGTCACACAGCAGCAACTTTCCTGTATCTGTAATATATGGAGCCCTTCCATCCTTCCTTACTGGACCCCAGTTTTCTGTCCTGTAATCAGCCAACTGAGCTGGTCCTCCTGCATTTTGTACGCATGAACTCTCCCTCCTCTCCTGGCCTCAGCATCTGCTCCTCACTCCTGGATTGTCTCTGTGATTCTTTCTTTAGCTTCCTCAAGTCCTCCCTAGCTCTATTCTAAGTGGAGCTGACTTTTCTAATGAACAATTATAGATATTCTTCAGACTGTACGTTGGGATCTGTACCATAAGTCCATCCTAAGTTGAACGTAGTGTAATTTAAAAATGCATTTAACACGCCTGATCTACTGAGCATCCTAGCTTAGCCTTGAGTACCTCAAACCTGCCCACAATACTTACATTGGCCTGCAGTTAAGCAAAATCAATTAACACAAAACCTATTTTACCATCCAGTTTTGATTGTCTTGTGTATGTGGTGTGAACAAAGTATACAGTAAGTGATTAAATTATTTCATAAAATTTACTACCAAAAAAGACATGTTACCATTAACACCCCTCAGAATACTCCCCTTCATTTCAAGGATACCCCATCATTCTGGTCACTTTTTGAAGCAGTTCTAAAAGCTCTCCTTTGTGAATTTTTTTAATGAGGTATGTTAAAAAAAATATGGTGAATGCTGTATTGGGTGTCATCCAATGGAAACGCAGGTTCATAAAAGCATTAAGTTGTGTCCTCATTCACCTTATTCATTGGGTCTGGCACCATGTGACTTACAGTTCTCCGCAAAGTAAAAATGACCATTAAAAGTAAACATCGTGCACCAATTCAGGACATCAAAACAACCATGATGGGACAAGTGAAGGCACTTATGTGAAAGGACTTCCTTCTGCTTCAGAACATGGCAAGAACAATGGAATAAATGTGTTTGAAGGGATGTAGAGTATTTTGAGAAAGAATTAATGGCAATATTTATTTTACCATAATCAATTTTTAAAGTTTAAATGTTCACTGTAGTTTTTATTTAAAGATAGTAAAATCCAACAAAACATAACAGAACGAAGTCAGTGAAAACAAAGCAGTAGAACTTGTACAGAACTTCTAAGAAAGATACTATGAAAACATTATCTACTATAGTATATCTTGCTATTTTCAGAATAGTTGACCATTCCAACAGGTATAGTAAAATCAAACCAAAAAAACAAAACAAAACAAAACAAAAAAACCCCAATAAAACCAAAGTATAAAATAAGGCCAAAAAAAGTTAATCAGAATAAAGCAAAACAATGAGAACAATATTGGGCCTAGAAGACAAGACAGAAGAAAATCCCCCATTTTTGCTACATTGCCTACTGTCATCTTACAAAGAGATGCTCAGGCTGCCGGCCCCAGGCCTGCAAAATGAACAAAACAATACTAGCATTTAGTTGTTTTATGTACCTTAGTTGCTATCAATGTAGCCAGACCTCCGAAAGAGCAGGTTGCTTTATGGGGTGGGGGTGGGGGTGGGGGTTGTCCTTGATTCTTAGCCCGCGCACCAGTAGGAGTCCGGGACGGCGGGGTCAGGGGGTGCATATTTCTCTTCCTGGGGCCCATGCCGGTCTCGCAGGCCCCCGGAAGGCAGACTTCCTTGTCTCCTGGTTGGAGGCGCTCCCACTGTAGCTTTTTTTTTATCATGCCTGGCACATACAGAGATGGGTATTTTGTAGACGTGAGAGGATACAAAAACATGAAGCATAATATCCAAATAACATTGACACTACGGCCCACTGTGGGCTGTCTGTCATTCAGTTTCATCTTGCGGGAGCTGACAGTAGCAGCTCACTGCATGGCACAACATCATGACGTAAGTATGCACGTTTCCTACTGGAAAAAAGATAAAAATTCAAAAATTTAAGTGTGTTTTCTACTAAGTGTGTATTGCTTTCACACAGTCATAAGGTTGAAAATGATTGTATGTCAAAAAATTACATATTTTTTTCTTCCCCTGTCACCAACTCTCCCTCCCTCTCTCCCTCTATGTTTCATGATCTTAAATTACCTTGAAAAATATTCACCATCCAGCCTCCATCCACTTTCCTCCACTCTCCAGTTTCCTGCCCAAATTTACACTGACATATTATGTTTACTCTAACTCAAGGGAAAAAATTATAAATATAATCCATGTGTACATAAGAGATGAGCCAAGTCATATTACTAGACACAGTCAATCCTTCTCTAATTTTCATTTTTAATCTCTAAATACTCCACAGTGACTTCTTTCACAAAGTTTATTGTATAATTCTCTTGTAACTCAACGAAGCCTATTGAGGTGGCTCCCATGCTGTTTCCCTTTCTCCTGCACAGTATTCTAAGAGCACCACTCACTAGTAACACCACCTCCCTCTTGAGAGGCCCCCGGATGAGTGCTGGAAAAGTCTAGGCCCCTATCTTATTTCACTTGGTATTACTAAAACAAAATACCTGAGATGGGGCAATTTATAAAGAGGGTCTGGTTCTGGAGGCCGCAGGTCTGAGAGGATGACTCCAACATCTCCTCAGCTCCTGAAGAGGTCACTTTGCTGCATTTTACAACAGCACAGGGCATCACAGTGGAGACAGAGCACATGCGCCAGCTTGGATCTCTCTTCCTCTTCATACAAAGCCACCAACATCATCATGGGGAGTCCTTACACTCGTGATGCTAATTCTAATGACTTCTCAAATCCCCACTTCAAATACATCAACATAGGCCTAGGGTTTAAGCTTCTAGCATATGAATTCTGGGGGATTCACCTGAACCACACGAGCCCCTTCTCTCTTAACCTGGCCTGGCCTCAGTCTCCCCACAGTCACAGAAACAGACCTCAGCACACTGAGAGGAGCAGATGACAGTCACCAGGCACGTGCAGGAGTCATTTTGCTCAGCATGCCGGTCCCAGCTACTCCCAGCCTGCTGCCTGGTCACATCTGGCCTGTCCTCCAGGGGTGGTGCTCACCTTGATTTTTGTCTACAGTCTGTTTATTGATTAATTAATAGCCCCTTTCATCTACCTTAACTCATCTATTTTTTTTCTTTCATATTTTAGCTTTATTTCTACTCTCTGGAGAATTCTTTCCAGGGGTTGATGTTGAATCTTTCTTCATTTCTACTGGTTCTCTGAGCAGTCAAACCAATGTGCAGCATTCACTACCATAAACTTGACTGTGAAATATATGTGTCATCTCCCTTGCTCCTTTTTCTCCCCAGACCACCTTCTTTCTGCCACTCAGCAGACCCAACTGTTTACTAAGCATGACTAAAAATGCACACCAACAGATTAACCTGGTGGAAACCATGCATAGTTGAAAGTGAGTAAAAGAACACAGAGGAATCTGCATTTTCTGCCTGATGACACTTACTTCCCTTCCAATGTGAAGTCAAACATCACTGATTGTGAGAAGCCGTCCTTTATTTCCCTGCCCCCTGACTTAGTTGATTATTCCTCTTCTGGGCTGTCATACTCCCCATATCTACCTCTTAGTGGGTCTCATAATGTAGGGCATTGTAGTATGCTATTCGGTGACCTGTCCCTCTACCTCAGTGGCTGGACTCTTCTGCAGATCAGGGAGCCTAAGTTCTATTTCTGAATTCTGTGTGCCTAGCATGAGGTCTAATGCAGAAAGAGTGACCAGTGTGTGCGTGCGTGTGTGTGTGTGTATGAAAGCCAGAGACACACAGAAGAGACAGAGAAAGATACTGGAGAAGCAAAAGCACAAGGAAAAAGAGAATAGAAGCAAGAGGGAGATGAGAAGAGACTAGAAGAGAAAAGAAAAAGGAAAAAGAGAAAAATTTGCTACCGTGGAACTACTATTTGATGGCCTTGCGTCAGTATTCCATTAGTAACATAAGGTGTGTATGTTCTCTAGTAAAGCATATCTTGATGGTATTTTCACTTCCTGGTGATTAGTTTCAACTTACATGTTCCTGAGTCCTACAGCCCTCAAAATATCTGAATCTCTCCTTTCTCCATGTTTAGCTATCCACAAAAATGGGCATTGGCTTTTTGGGCAGCACCAGGAAGTCACCACTGGGTGTGCTTGTTATGGTGTCATGTAGCCCAACTTCTAGTGCCTCAGAGTTTCCCTTTCATTTGATAGATCCTGGGTCTAAAAACTGATTGAAATCTGGAGGGAGATGGGGCACAGAATCAAGCTTTTTCACAGTGTGACTGTGTTAGCTTTCTTTTCGTCCATTCTTGTCTTCAGATTAAGTATATTAAGCATTACTCTTGTGGGTTGTTCATATGTTTTGCCCCATGAGTACCATGCCATATTAGCCATCTCCAAAAGACATCTTTTGCATAACACCTTTTCCTAGTAGGGTACATGTGCACACTTCACATCTGACATCAAGGACTGCTCCTGGCCTCTACTCTTCTGTTTACCTGTGTTCCCTTGATACTATGCAACTAAGTTCTGCAAAAATCAGCTCCTAATACAAACCATCTCAGCTGATACCATCCATAGCCACACTTGTTAAAGTCACCTTGATAGACAGAGTATCCTTGGCTCCTCTGTGGTAGGCTTTTCTGTCTTATGTAATAGACCAACTACAGCATTTCTAGTTTTCTAAACCTTTTGAGCTCTTCTTTCATAATCTTCCAATGCAATTTTCAGCATCTCTGCTTACTTTAATGAAGGTGGTTACTCTTTCCAAACTTCCATGAGTAAGCAAATGTTATGTGCCAAATTCATTTACTAGGCAGTTTGCCAAAGTGTTAAATTCTGCTTGTTGGAAGAGGAACAGGTCCCAGTTCACATCCAGCAGTGGTCCCTGAACTTCGGTACATGATCTTTTTACTCTATTTGCAGTCTTAGCTTTGGCACTGGTTATATTGGGGCTTAACTCTATTTGTACACTGGTAGAATAAGAAATGATGACAGATTCTGAGGAAGGTGAGTTTTGTCTTGGAAGGCACCTACCTTACCTGAGGTCTCTGCATAGTCCTGAAGTAAGAGACAGGACAGACCTTCCACAGGAGAGGGGACTGTTTTCAATGTCCAGGGGAGTTTAGAGAAATCTGGGTGCTCACAATTCTCACTGTATCAACTCACAAGTCTTTACACAAGAAGGAATTGTTGCTCATCTCATGGAGTGGGTTGCTTGTCATGAGAATGGGCTGTTGTGACGCAAGTTCCTTTAGCTGTCTTGGGTCTCTCTTTTGCTCACTGTCATTCATGTGACTTTCTTTTTATGGTATTTTGATGCCATTCACCATGAGCCCTCACCAGAGCCAAGGAGATGCTGGTACTATGCTTTCGAAACTTCAGTGAAGCATCCAACCTCAAGTATTTTATAATAGCAACAGACAATGCATTAATTCAACCTTCAACTGCCATACATTGCTGTAAATAGAGCTGAGCCTATATTCTCCTCTCCTAAACAGTGACACTAAGCAGTGCCCACCAAGTTCTATATGTTGTATAGTTAATATTTACCATGAACCTCACAAAAACAAGCCTACCAGAGGGAAAAATCTAAATAACTCTGCAATTGTTCCATCATCTAATCACTGTAGGGTCTATAAATATCTCTAGTATGGAATGTTCATGGATATCTAGCCAGGAGACCTAGGTCCACCTGCAGATTCTCCACTTTCAGTAGCACTTTTATTATCAACTGCTTGGATCTGAATACTCTAGAGACAGAGCCTGAAGGATTCTTGTGGAAAGCATTCAGTGTTGAAGTATTCTCAAGAAAACAAGACGAGAGAAGCAGAGTAGGGCAAGGGAAGAAAGGGAAGAAAATCTGCTGCCTTAGATAAAGACCAGACTCTTCAGGCTGGTAATAACGGTCAAGGGATTGAGGGGTCATCCCATAGAACCTTTGAAGAAAGAATTAATCCATAGAGTTGATCTCATTGTAAAACAAAGCAAAAACCTTTTTGTGTCTTTTTATGACTCATTTTCTATGGGCTGTAGGCTTTCCTTGGGAAGTTACAGAATATACACTTCGTACCTGAGGTGGCTCCTGACCAGTCAAATGTGATTGTCTGAGTAAGGTAGAGTTGTGTGCAACTGGGGGATGGGTATCATAGCTTGGTGGAGAGGATGGTGAATAGATGAATAGCTCCAAATTCCAGTTTCCTAAAAATTCATCTGATGAAGACAGACTTTTTATATATTCAGTGTAAGACAAGTCAAGTATGCAAATGAGGTTGGCTTAAGTAACTAGATAGAATATTTCAATATCAAGTCAATTTCAAGGAAACTATAAATAAATTACTTTTATTTGCATGTGTCAGGTTAAAGCCCTAGTTAATCTTTATAAAATTAGAACAGTTTTTTGGTGTCCTTGGCACTGCTGTTAACATCTTATTCTTTAAAAAGTTAGTAGGAGATGAAAGCAAAAGTTAAAAGAAAAAGTTTTTCCCTCTGCCTTCTAATTCTAGAAAAGAAGGACCTTGTCTTTCTGTAGTTGAATACAAGAAAACAAATTTGAAAGTTGGTCAATTCTCTAAGAATGTTTTCTAGTGCTATACATGGGAACAATTGCACATGACTCCAAGTAGATGAAGATATCACTTGTATATATGGATGATGTAAAAAACAGTAAAAAACAATTTTGAACGTGTACATTCATATCCTTGACAACAGAAAATACATTCAGAAAAGGATGTAATAAATCGTTTCGCTCAGTCTAAACTATCTCAGAATACAGAAAATAATGACCAAGGGATGGGGGATTATCCCTCAAACAAATATTTGCCTGACTAAACCAAAGAATATCGAAGTCACTGTAACAGTACTGTGCATATTTTTAAGCACTTCACTTATATTAAGCTGGCTATTGTTTTTGTGTTAAACCAAATGTATATATCTAATTTAAATACTGTAAGCCAAGTCAATAACAGCCTCTTTTATTTTTTTTATTTTAAAAGAATAAAGTCAAGCAAAACAAAACAGAATAAAGCCAATCAAAACACACCAGTGTAAGTGACACAGGACTTCAAAACAATAGGAAATCAAAAATGGTTAGCATGATGCCTCTTGTTGTCTTCAAAATAGCTGCAGGTAACTTCAGACACAGTAAAAATCAAACAAAATAGAACAGAACAGAACCAATAAAAACAAATAATTAATGCAATAAAGGACTTCAAAACGAGATAATAGTAAATCCAAAGTGGCCACCATAATATATCTTATCATCTTTGAAATAGCTGCCCTTGCCACCAGATGCAATAAAATCAAACAAAACAAGACAGAATAAAACCCAACAAAACAAAACAATGAAAATGATACAGGGCTTCAAAATGAGATAATAGGGAATTAACAATGGCTACCACCTTCAGAAGGCGATCCCCCAAAGATCTACATTGTGTATTGTTTTCCTCCAAATAGATGATCAGACTACCTGCTTTAGACCTGCAAAGTCAGTGAAACACTGAACACTACAAGCATTAAATTGCGTGTTACCTCAACAGCTATCATCACAGCCTGCGTTTCTCTGGATCAGCTGGTCATTTATGGCAGGGGTGGGGTTAGGGGTGGGGGTGGTTGGCTCTTCATGTTTCCCAGCCTGCGCATCTGAAGGGGCTGACAGCTGGCTTTCACCACAGAGGCCCATGTATGGTGCCAACTTGCAAGAAGGGAAGACTGGCTTCTTGGTGACTTCTTATTCTTTTCCCCCACAGTTCACAAATGGCACTGACTCATGGGAAAAGGCTGGCATCTGGCTCTCCTCCCAGTGGCCTACATATGGCACCAATTTGCAGGGAGGGCTTGCTTCTTGGTGACTTCTTGTTCTCTTCCTCAGCAGTCTGCAAATGGCGCTGACTCACAGGAAAAGGTTGGTGTCTTGCTCCCCCCACAGCAGCCCACACATAATAGAAACCTCTTTTAAAGGAATTTGAAACATGTGTTTCACTAAATATAACCAAATACTACAATCCAGCTCAACTTCCTGACCAGGTTAAATGAAGTCTTCAAACTCATCTCTAGACCAGAGAAAAAGTAAGGATGACCTACCTCAGACATAGCAGCTGTATGTAGAATCTGCATAACTAATTCAAAAATTATGAGTCAAAAAAAGAAAAAAACTCCCTTTTTTTTTTTTTTTTCAGCACCGGGAATCAAACTCACAGGCTCACACCTGCCAGACAGGTGCTTAAGCTGCTGAGCCAAACTCCCAGTCCTGGTTTTTTTTTTGAGGCAGGGTTGCACTATGTAGCTCAGGCCGGCCTTGCGCTCATGCTGTAGCCCAAGCCAGCCTCGAACTCACAACGCTCCGCCTACCTCAGCCTCCCGAGTGCTGGGATTAAAGGCGTGCGCCACCACGCCCAGCTAAAAAACTCCATTTTCAAGAAAAAGAGCAATAGAACTCAGTGCAGAGCTGATCCAGATATTGGAAGTCTCTGTGAGTGAAACAGCTATGATTGATAAGGCAGTAGACTATTTGAGTAAACAAGGATAATTGTTGAAAACCACAATTTAAGAGAAAACATTTAGAGTCTCTTAATATGATAGTAAGAGCATACAGCAAGTGAAGCAATCATTTAATTAAAAAAATCTAGTAAAATACAGTAGGAACAGTGAAAGTCTGTAACATTCTTGCCATGACCCATTACCTTCCTACCCACTCCAGCTTAGTGTGATGGAAAATTCACTGTAGATATGTGCAGGTAAAAACACTCAGCTCCTTTCCCCAGATCCCAACTCAGAGCTATGGTACTTTTCCAGAAGCAGTAAGTAGCCAGCATTTCTCAACCCTCCCATCATGAGTTGCAGGAGAGAGGAGACGAGATTATAGGCTCCCTGCTTCTATTCAAGCGTCTTCATTCATAGGACAGAAACTTTCTCTCAAGAAGCGTACATTCTGAATATAGGAACCCAATCATTCTTACCCATAGGGTGAAGGATACACAACAGAAAAAAAAAATAATCCAAGAAATTCAAAGGCTACCCTTTCGCCTTACACACTGCAACAAAAGCAGAAATTGTTACTAAGAGACAATTAACAACTGCTCCCCATCAAGTTCCAGAGCCTAAGCTAT